>PVHX01002091.1:0-178744 GCA_004024805.1 Geosciurus inauris
TTAGGGATGTAACTCAGTGGTAGAGCACCCCTAGGTTCAATCCCAAGTCCTGAAAAAAAAAAAAAAGAAAAAAGAAAATCTAAGAAGATCCTAATAAATGTACTCAAATAGGAAGACATCAAAAACATGATTCATGAAAGAGAAAATAAAAATTGGACTTCTCCTCTGTGAAGTATACTATAAAGGAAATGACAAGACAAGCCCAGACTGGGAGAAAACATTTGCAAAAGATATTGGATAAAGTAATTGTACCCAAAATGCACAAAGAACTCTTTAAAATTGTCCAGTGAAAAAGCAGATATGAGTCTATAGAGTGTAGTGCAATGATAGAGTATGTGCTTAGCATGCCCAAGGCCCTGGGATCAATCTCCAACATTAAATAATAGTAACAACAACAACCACCACCAAAGATCTGAACAGACAACTTATCAAAAGAGGAGGTGCATACCCCCCTACACAGCTGACAAATGAACATATGAAAAGATATTCAACATCATGTCATTAGGAAATTGCAAATTAAAAAAATGATAGCACTTCACCTCTGGTAGGATTGTTAAAATCCCAAACATTGACCATACCAAATGCTGTCAAAGACGGAAAGAACAAGAAATCCTATTCATTGCTGGTGGCAATGCAATTTGCAAAGTGATACAGCCACTTTGAAAGACAGTTTGGCACTTTCTTACAAAGGTAAAACAGCCTTAACAGGATCAGCAGTTGTGCTACTAGATATTTGCTCAAATGAGCTGAAACTGTATGTCCATTCAAGAACATGTACATGAATGTTTTTAGCAAAAATAACTCAAATGTCTATCAGTGAGTGAATGGATAAAGGAACTGTGTCTACATACATGTTTTTGTAAATTGTAACTGCATAGACTTTTTTTAAAAATTTTTTTAAATTTTTTAATTTTTTTTTAGTTGTAGATGGACACAATGTCTTTATTTTACTGCTTTGTATGTGGTGCTGAGGGTCGAACCCAGGGCCTCATGCATGCGAGGCAAGCGCTCTACTGCTGAGCTACAGTCCCAGCCCCTGCATAGACTTTTAAAGAAATTATTTCATGAGTTGAGTAATTATTACATAGCATTTCCATGGAGAATTATTCAAATAAACTAGAACTATAGTGCATTTCACTAATAGAATCACAGAGATTGTCATTACTAAAAGAGACTTTAGAACAACATATTTTTTCTTTGTTATAGATTTACAAAGAGTGAAACTTAGATAGAGGGATAGAGGGAAGTTAAGGGATTTGTTCATAGATACCTAGTAAATTGTAGGACCAAGGTTAGAAATAAGATCTTTTGATACCCAATCTTTCTTATAGGAAACTTATACAGAAACACTAAATATAATAAATGACTTGTATACTTTAATAATAGTAATTGATAATAAGTCATGACCCTCAGACTCAAAATTATTCTTTGGGCTCAAAATTAAGATTAATATTTCAGAAACCTGGAAATGAGAACAGACTAATAAAACCAAATAGGTAGGCAGAAATAAAGGCAAACTATGAGACAAAGTTTTTCTTATTTTATCAGAAGGCTAGTAAGTCAATTTACTAAATTTAAGTAAAATTATAATTTATCTTCTGATGATTACATGTTAATCATTTTTGCATGTATGCCTCCAATCATTATATTACCTAATAAAAATATGTCTATTAATGTTTTTGCTTTTGACCTTTCTAAATAATGCTGTTATAAACATTTCTATATAAGTTTCTATTCAAGTCCCTACTTTTATTTCTTTAGGGTATATACCCAGAAATGGAATGGTTGGATCTGTTTAATATCTTGAGAAACCAGCATACTATGTTCCACAGTAGCTATTCAATTTTATATTCCCACAGAGGTTCTAGTTCCTTTACATCTCTGTCAACACACATATATTTGTTTTTGCCAAATATTTCTGAAGGATGTGAAACATATCTCCTTGTATTTTGCTTTGCATTTCCCTAATTCTTAGTAATGTTGAGCATCTTTTCATATGCTTATTGACCATATGTCTTTTTTTGTATAAATATCAATATAGGTCCTTTTCCTATTTATAATTGGGTTGTTCCATTTTCTTTTGTTGTTCAGTTTTATCTTGTTTTGTTTTTCTTGTGGTTCTGGGGATTGAACACAGGGGTGCTTTACCACTGAGCTACATTCCCAACCTTTTTTATTTTTTATTTTGAGACAGGATCTCTCTTAAGTTGCTTAGGGCCTCCCTAAATGCTGAGGCTGGCTTTAAACTTGTGACTCCCCTGCCCTTAGCTACTGAGTAGCTGGGATTACAGGTGTGCACCATCATGCCTGGCACTAACTTGCTTTTGAAAGACAAATCTATGTAAGATGGATTAATAGTTTGGATAAGTCTAAAGTGTTAAGTTGTCACAATTAGGAATTAATGTGACATTCATAGTATAAATGACTTGTGTACATGAAATAAAAATAAAAAGCCTGTTCATTTTAAGTAATTTCTTTGTGATGAAATGGAAACGTAACATAAAGGAAATAGTCTCTAAGCTTGTTTTACTTCCAGTTTAATATTTTTGTTTTAACCATTTATATCATATCCAATTTTTTTGAACAAGATGTAGGACTAAGTTATTAACATTAATTAAAATAATCACACACATCATTTCTGTTTAAACTAGTTTGGGTTTAAACTTAGAGTAGAGAAATTTTTTCTTATGATTTGAGATTTTCCCTCTTTCTGATGCCATCATTTAGGAATCAGCATTCCAGAGTAGTTGATACAGTTTTGCATGTTTTTTCCTGGTCTTGACAAACCAACCACTGTATCCTCATAGAGAGCACTACAGTACTTGTCACTGGTGGCCTTTCTGTGACAGAGAGCCTGTAGACTGACATAAAGTGCTGCCTGTTGTGAACTATAAAGTGAGAGTCTGCCAAAAACTTAGCAGACAGAACTAATTGGGGAGAAAAAGAACTTTTGTGTCCTCTCTTCTTTCTTTTTTTATTTTTAATAAGACAGATATTGTTAAAGTAGCTTGTTTATGTAAGATTTGTCTGCTTCTCTTTTCTCATTGCATGGATCATTTTTTAACTTGAAGTCTTACACTGCAGGTTGTTGAGCATATCCACATGGAGGTTGGCACAGGACCAAACTCAAGACACTCAACTAATAACAGTTGATGAAAAATTGGTAAGAATTCTTTACTATATCCTGCTATGATTTTGCCTTTAGGATTATTTTTGTACAGTATTCAGTATGGTCTTCTGGGTTCTCCTAGGAAAGTGATTTGAGTCTGAATTTCTAGATTATATATATATATATATTTTTTTCGGTACTGGGGATTGAACCCAGAGGCTCTTAACCACTGAGCCACATGCCCAGCCCTGTTATATATTTTATTTAGACGCAGGATCTCACTGAGTTGCATAGGGCCTCACAAAGTTGCTAAGGCTGGCTTTGAACTTGCAGTCCTCTTGCCTCAGCCTCCCGAGCTGCTAGGATTACAGGCATGAGCCACCATGCCTGGCAATTATACACAAATCTTAAGTATTTTCACAGAAAAAAATAATTTGTTAAACATAATACACAAATAATTGTCATATACAAATATTTTAAAATTATGAAAGGTTTCCATTTTTGTCATGTTTATAAGTAACAATTGGAATGCTTATATTTATAATGATATATTTTTTATTTTCTCAGTTTAACACCCTTATTTAAGTTGTAAGATACTTATCAATACTATCTAAAATTAAATATATTGGATTTTTCCAGAACCATGCAATGTTCTCTTTATAGGTATTGTATACACATATACACACATACCATTTCTTTGGGCACAGGAGAGGTAAATTACAACATTACAACTAGAAACACCTTTTAATGGAGAGCTCAATCAATAAGTAGGTAGCATAATGACAAGATCAGGGACTCAGAAGGGTCCTTCTGGAAATACTGAGTAATCAAGTTTTGGTTATATTTGTATTTTGAACCAAAAAAAGGTTGAAATATAAATATATCCCAACATTGATGATAAACACATTTCAAATTATAAGGTAAAGCCTAGGAGTATTTTAAAAGATGTAGAAACATTTTAACAACTCTTGTGTAATATAAACCAATTTCTTTGATTAGTATAATATTTTTGTTAACTGTGTAAAACTAGATAATGGTCATATTTGTACCTGTAATTGGATGGAAGCTAGAATTGTAATTGAAATTATGAGAACTGACCATTATGATTTCTATTGGATACTCATATATACTGTATTTTTTAAATTTATAAAAATGATACCTATGAAGCCCAGGGCTTATGAGTATGAATTAAACTTAGTTGAGGATTAGTTTTAATGGTTATTTCTAGGTATTTTTACTTCCTGAAAACAGATCTCAGGAATTTAAAACTGGAGTATAGCTTTAGTTTATCTAGTGGTGTTACTGAATCTGATTATTTTTAATTTTAAAAAACTCAACCTTTTTTTCAAGAGAAATCTTACATGGGAATGCAAGAAATAATAAAATAGGTAAAAGCTGAACTGCTAAAGGAGGTAAGAGTTGGGGGCAGGGCACACATGAACACTTGTTAAGGCCACAGAGTAGCCTTCTGAGAGGATTTCAAAGAGTGAGATTTGGAAAAATAGTTTAATCTCCTGCCCCCCTTTTTTTTCTTTTTTTAGATTGAACAGTTGGTTCTCCAACTTTGGTTTTAAAATTTTCCACTTAACTCACTCATTTCTTTCTGATGCTGCTGTTTTTACTGATCAGCTGTAAATATTAGACAACTTTTACTGTGGATACAGAATAGTCTTTTCAACAAATGATGATAGAGCAATTGTGTATTTATATGAAAAATTTTTTTAAAAAGAACCTTCGATTATACCTGTGCCATAGACAATATTTAACTCCCAGGTTTTAATTATAAACTCATTGTCCCAAATTTCAAACTAATAAAATACAAAATGTGTAGAAGAAAAATAGAGAAGAAAGTGAAGAAAAGTAGAAGAAAATGTAGGAGAAAATCTTTGTAATTTTGGGCTAAACAAATATTTTTTAGTTATGGCACCAAAAGTGTGAACCATATTTTAAAAAATTTATAAAACTAGACTTCCTCACAATTAAAAACTCTTGCTATTTGAAAGACATTGCTAGGAGAATGAAAAGAGAAAACCACAAACTGGGTGAAAATATTTGCAGTAAACATACCTGATTAAAGAATTATATTTAGAAAATATAAACAACACTTATAAAAGAAACCAGCATCAAAAGGCTACATACTATATTATTCCATTTATTCCTAGAAGATGCAAAACTCTAGGAATAGAAAATTGATCCGTTGTTGTCTAGGCTAGATGTGGAACCTGAACAAACACGAAATTTTGGAGAAATATGTAACTATTCTTGATTGAGGTGGTGCTTTTTTTTTTTTGGTTGAAACCATTTGTATTCATTTGTAAAAGAAGAAAAACCATTAAAGTTTACATTGTTTACAGATTATATCAACTTTTACAAAGGGGATAAAGGTTATTTCTTAATTTGATGTTAATCTACTTTTTCTAACTTCTATCCATCAATTCACAATATGAACTAACAATTTATATGGCAGGCTGTTTTCTACATAACAGCCTTCCATAAACTGAATTTGAAACCAGCTCTTTGGTTTCCTGATTCAGTAGTTCTTAAAGGACATTCTGTAGGGGTGCTTAAGAATTTTTTTAAGAGGTCCACAAAATCAAATGATTTTCATAATTATACTGTATCTTTATTTGCCCTTTTTACTATGCTGACATTTATACTAGTGGTACAAAATAATTGTGATAAAAGTTTTGGCACCTTAGCATAAATCAAGGCAGCACTTCCTTGAAGTTAAGTTAAAAAAAAACCAAAAAACCCAAACTCCAGTTTTACTTAGTGAAACACTGAAAATATATTTTTTTTCTTTTTTTGGTACTGGGGATTGAACTCAGAGGTAGTTTACCACTGATGTACATCCCATCTGTTTTTGTTGTTTTATCCTGAGACAAGGTCTTGCTAAGTTGCTAAGGCTTTTTGTGGACTTTGTGATCCTCCTGCCTCAGCCTTCCAAGTCACTGGTATTAGAGCCTTGTGCTGAATAAGTTTTAAGTTTTGTTGAAAGTTTAAGTTTTGTAAATCTCAATTCTGTGTACACATCTTTTTTTTATGTCCCATATAGCAAAACACAAGTACTTATAAAACACTTCTACTATTTACCAGAGTACAATGTTTAAGGAAAAACCTTGTACGCTTTTATTGCTGTTATAAACTGAATTAGCCACTTTTTTTATGTATAACTTTTAATTGAAAACACAACAGATGACAAATTATGGTGAGCAGATATTTTCTCAGAAATTAACTTCCCACTTTAAAAATGTTGCTTGTAATAAACTTCAAGTTTTCAAGTGAGAATTAGAATGTTTATAGCATTTGACTCTGCCAGTGATGTGATTCGTTTTGACACCTTTCTAGGACTCAGAGACGAATGCTCTAATGGGATTAGAGAAGACATTAACAAATGTATTTTATACACACACAAACACACACGTGTGCGCATGCACACATGCACGCACACACAGAGTAATGAAACATGTTAACATTTAGAAGATATACATATTTCTGTGGACCATTATTTCTATATAGTGTTATATTCATGCATGGATAAAACTTAGAAGTGCAAGACAGAACAATGGATTTTATTGTAACCAAGTATGGAGTTTTAATTTTGTTTGTTTGTTTATTTTGAGAAGGGGTCTTACTGTGTTGCCCAGGCTGGCCTTGAACTCAGGATCTTCTGCTTCAGCCTCCAAGTAGTTGAGATAGGCGTGTGCACCATGCTTCTTTTTCTTTTTTGGTACTAGAGATTGAACCCAGGGACACTTAACAACTGAGTCACATCCCCAGCCCTTTTTATATTTTATTTTGAGACAGAATCTCACTAAGTTGTTTAGGGCCTCACTAGGTTGCTGAGGCTGGCTTTGAACTTGTAATCCTCCTGCCTCATCCTCCCAAGGTGCTGGGATTACAGGTATGTGCCATTGTGCCTGGCATCATGCTTCTTTTTCTAATTCTGTATCTGTGTGATGATGGATTTTCTTCATTTCTTTTAATCAAAACAACTTAGCACAATAGTTTGAATACAAGAACAGATGTTAGAATTGATCTTGTCTTCTACTAAGCCATACATTAAAGTATCAATTTTTCTTTTATTTTCTTTCTCCTTTTTTCACTTTTCTTTTCCCTCACTCTCTCCCTCTCTACCTCTGTCCGTCCGTCTGTCTGTCTCTCTTTCTTTCTTAGTTTGGATTGAATCCAGAGGCACTTACACCACTGAGCTATATCCTGGCTGTTTTATTTATTTTTTAAATTTTGAGACAGGATCTCACTAAGTTGCTCAGGCTGGCTTTGAACTTGCAATCCTCCTCTCACCCTGAGATTTAAAAAAATGCAAATTAGTGCCACTCTTCTCACTTGATATTTTCAATTTTGAAAATATAATTATGTTTTGCTAAAATGTTTATATTGTATTTTACTTTATTTAAATTTAATATACATTTAAATTTTCTATCCATTTTATTACCTGGTAAACATCTGTAGAAATACCTCAAGTAAACAAAACCTCATTGTTGTCACACTAACCTTTAAGAGTGTAAAGGAGTCCTGAGACAAAAATAAATAATAACTATGATGATGATGATGATGATGATATTGTAATGCTGTTGTTCTCCTAAGTCTTCTCCTTTCTGGGTTAACCATCCCAGGATTTTGAGGTTTCACATGCATTCCAGGTAATTAATCATCTTGATTACTTTCCATTTGCACTAAATCTCTTTAAAATACTGTTGCCAGGGTTTCTTAAACTATACGTGTGGTACAGGGTGTGATAAGGATTATTGCTTCTATTCCTTTTAATCACAGCCGTTCTAATAAGACCATTTAAAATTTAGGTCCTCATATTTCTTATCTGGATTTCTGGGAGAAATTAAACCTCAGATCCTTTAATGTTTGTTACTAAGTCGTTTCTCCCATCTTGAGTTGTGCTATTTATTATTATAACTGTTACTCTCATATTTACTCAAAGAATGTGTTACCAAGTGAAGCTTATTTTTACTGTTACAACTTACATGCAGAATTTATAGAATATAATAAATCAAGGAAATTTTCAAGTGTTTTGCAGATGTTAGTACCATTGTAAATACAAAGAAAAAATTGTTTCTTTTAAATATCAATTGTATATTGACAATATGTATCTTATTCTTTTTTAGGCATAAAATGTAGAAGGTGAAAAATTTCCATAGCATTTTTTTAGTGTAAGAAACACTCATTTTGGAACTATATACAATATTGGCATTGGTAGAGAACAAATTTTCAGAGAATAAAATTGTCATAATTCCTGCATTACTATTAATAAAGAATTTTATATCAGAATACATGGTAAATATTTGAAAAATTGCTTTTAAGACTGTCTTCTTTGTTGTGGATAAACTGCTAATCAATTTTTTCATTTACCCTTGGAACTAATAAGAATTTAAATATCAAAAGAATAGATGACAACATCTTAAAATAATCCTGTAAATTTATGTTTAAAAGCACAATGTTTTTTAAAAAATCCTTTCTTTGGGTTGCAGGATTATTTCCAAATATGTGGTACTTCCTGCAGATAATAAGGAAAGCTTACAAATGGTTGTTTGCTTGGCCCTTGGGTTTTGTTGCAGGAGAAGCTGTGCCATGGAGGTTGGGTGAAGAATGTCTTTGCCTTTGTGCTTTATTAAGAGGGTAACTTTTTTCCTTTTATGTATCCCTCTACCCCAGTCTCCTTTCAGTACATTTGATGAATACCCACGTCCAGTGAAATGTTGTCTTTATATATTCAGTTTGACTATACAAGAGAGAGAAGTTAAATTTGCAATGTTCTTTAAAGATTTTGAGTAGATGCCCCCGCAAACATGGAAAGCATAAATTAGACTTACGTAGGTATATTTTTGATTTGTGTTGTAATCATTTTTAGTGCCTGTTTTTTACCTACTGATTTCATTTGTCACAATAGCCTTATGTTAATTATTACCATGACAGTTAAAATATTAATACAAAAAATAGAAAAATACTTTCATAAAATGTAAGAATGTTTCAATTTATTGGTGAAAGTAATACAAAATAAATTTTCATAGTTTGGACATTATTATATGACTTTTGTAAAAATTAAGTTGGTTGTCCTCTTTCCTTCATTTATTTAATAATTGCTTACAGAGATGTTTCACACACTGCGCTTCTGTTTATTTGCATACTTTAAATTGTTTTTATTTACATGCTTTATTGTTTAAAAACTTTGAAGCATCACTTGATTTAACTTTTATAAATGTATTATGATTAATTATACATGTATCCTGAAATGCATGTGAACAAGAGACATTTAGTGATTTATAAATCTTAAATATGTTGGGAGATGATGTGGAATGGAGAAAGGCAGCTATCATTTCAAAGCATTTTTGAAAAATTATGTCATTGCTATTAAAATGTAAAATTGTAACATTTTGGACATTATTTAAGCAGTTTTGTTATCTTTCTTTTAAAATTGGTTGTGCATGTGAAACAATCAGTGCTCTGAATGTTGCCAATTTGTTGTGTTTTATTTCTTAACAGTTTCTTCCAAATGGCAATAAAACAGCAATTAAAAATTTATTATTTGAATGAAGGAATTGCTATTTGATTAATACGCACATAGAGGTAGCAGCTATCATTGCTTAGTCAATGAAGTTTTAATATTAGTGTTTTATAATGTGTATAAGTGGTAAGTTGTTTAATAAAATTTTTGTCACTCTAATAGTCTTTAAATATTTTTTATGACTTGAACTTGTTCTAAAATTTGTAAAATTGAATGATTTTTGCAAACCTTCAAAAATAAACAATTATTATAATTGCTATATATGTGTTTTATGTTGTTTTTCTTTCTAATGTACTGAAAGTTTATGGATGAAAATGTTTTGTAAATCTACAGATTTAAAAATTGGCCATTAAGAGGTGACCTGCACAAAAAGATAACTTCAGTTAAAGGCTTACATTTACTTTGACTGTTTGCTTCCCCCCCTCCCGCCCCCCTTTAAGGGTCAGTTTTCTTTTGGTGAGATTACTTTCTTTTGGTGTACGCAGCGCTATCTCTGCTAGATTATAAGGAGTAGTGTCTGCGATTGGGGTTATATAGCCTTCTAGCATCTCAAGTGTCTGTTTTGTCTGGACTTTACTCACACAGCATTCTTGTGCAAAAATTTCAAGGCTTTAGTCTGGAGCACTGGGTCAAAGGATATGTCTCTTTGAAGGAAAGACAGGAGTTTTTTATGTTTTATTCACTAAGTAGTATTTCATTTTACATCAAAGAATTGCAGCTTTTGAGAACCTACCATGGTGGCAATTTAGCATGTGAGTTTTATTCTTCAAGAGTTTTACTAAATGTAGATAGTGTTTCTTCAAGTTTTTCAGTCTACATGAATGCTTATTTATATTCTTCTATATTCTTCTTTTCTTAGAAAAGACTACTAAAATCAAAAGAGAAAAATCATTAAGTGAACATAAATGTTAGTTTCTAATATATTTTATATTTAAAAACAACTATAGTGTTTTACAACATACTTCCTTATTTCGGTTTTTATGCTACCCAAGCTGCTGGAAAAAAAATAATTGAATAGCCTTTATACTATTGATTAAAATTCTAAGAAGTAAAGGCTAATGCTTTTGAAAGTATACATTTTTTAGTGAAATGGTCATTCTTTAATTGGGCTTTATTTTAGTACTCTCTTGCATGGGAAGGAAGGGAGAATTGATTTTGAAAAATATCAAACTCAAATATTGAAAAATGTTAAGACTTAGTAAAACTAGAAGGAAAGGTTCTTTCTGTACTTGTTTGCATAGGTTAATCAGCAAATTTATTATGTACCCATAATATTAATCATGAGTGATTGCTTTGATTTGTTTAGAAGATTATTAAACTGTGTTTCCAATTCCTGTCATATAATAAACATACCTAAGCATGTGGACTGATATTAACATAGTTTTAATGTTCATGGATTGAACATGCTGGGAAATTACTAAAAATTTTCTAAATAGAGTTATTGGGTTGTTTAAAAGAGGTGTCTACTATAAATGTCGTTAACAGTTTAAAACAAGTGCATTTAATTCTTAACAGTGATCATCATTAACCAAGTCATAGTACTTATTATATATTTCTTTAAAAATTCTATAGATAATTACAGAACTTTGGTTTTGTTTTCTAAAATATATGCCCAGTTATTTTTTCATATTATCAAACTATATAAAACTTACATTTTAAAAATATTACAGGGGAGGTGAGTAATAGAAATAATAGTCTTTATATGCACACAGGAACCATTATAATTTAAAATAGAGAATTATCTTTCTATATTATAATTGTTTAAAGAACAAAAGATCTTTCCTCTATAGTATTCAGCCATCTCTATTATCTGTGATTCTTCAGCAATTAAAGCAGATTTATTTTCCTCTTTGTTCTTACTTGGAATACTTGAACAATGCTGGAGAACTGAACTGACTGGAATGTTTTATCTTTCAAAAGCTTTAAAGTTCTATGTACCAATTAGCAAAATACAGTAAAGGTTTAAACTGTTAATAGCCACAACATCTTTAATGCATAGACCTGTAGTATGCTAGGGCTGTGTAACAGTTCTCCATTGTATGTCTCTTTTAAGGAAAGTAACTGTGTCGTTCTTTCCTTGCTTTACTACCTGCTGTGTATGGAAATTGTGTATAGTACTTGACACTTGCTTTCAAGCATTTTAAATTCTTGCATGTTATTATGTAGAAGCTTTGGCTTTCAATAAGGAGAATTGATATTTGTTTGGTTTTATATAAAGGGTTTTTGTCATATTTTAAAGATGATATAATTCATATGTGAAAATACATTAGTCTGTTACTCTTTAATGAATTCAAGTTATGAGTACTGTATATTATATTATCTCCTTGCAAATGGCTTATCTAATTTTTTCATTTAGCTGAATATAATAAGCTAATTATTAAATTTATATTAGAATATGTAGATACCGAATGCTTTATTTTATACTAATGGGGTTTTTTTGTTTGATTTTGATCATCTTAATAGATTTTGTTTTTAGAGTTAAAGCTTTTTAATTTGGCCAGCTTGCCAGGAAGTTTCAAAACACAAGGGTTCATCCAAACAACCATTATTAACTTGTTAAAGCCTCATGCTCATCTTTTTATAATAAGTTCTCAATAAATGTAGGGGTAAGAGAAAATTAAAAAATAGGAGTACTGTCTTTTGGTGACAATTATTTTTTCTCTATGTCATGCATCTCATGGACTAGAATTAGAGCAGAGGAAAGAGGAATGCAGAACTCAAAGTCTGAGTAGCAAACTTTGATTTTTTTTTGTTCATACTTTTTAAGTTTATATGATGTAGTTTCTGTTTCGTTTCTACTCTTCAGAATACTACCTGCAAGATTGTAAGTATTCATAATTTACAGGATGGATAGGTGTAAAATAATAGGTCAGTAATATGGAAGCTTTACTGTACAATTGCCTCCACAAAACTACCTCTTTATAAGGGATATTTTTCTAGAAATGTATGAATAGGGTTTTTGTTCAGTTGATATTTCATGTTTAATACGTTACTTCAAAAGGCTTTCAGTATATTGCATATTAATTATTGAAGTTTTTTTTTTAATTTTAAGGCTTCCAAAAAAGTAGACATAATTTTTTTTTTTTTTTTTAGTTTTCTCTAAGCAACATATAAAACAGAGACATACCAAAATGTTGGGATGTTAGAATGCTAATTTTAAATTGAACAACTGAGGTTCTTTCTGCTTAGTGTGCTGATTGACATCTGTTACAATGATCTATTACAATGAATGTATGTTGTTATTAAAATCTATCCATGAAAAGCATTTTTGAACTTAATTGGGTAGTTTGAGATTTGACATTAAAGAATTAAAACCAGGTTCCCTGATCTTGTAAGATCATATTATATCGAACACTTAAATATGGTTATATAGTCTGTGCCTAGAATATTTAAAGATTAAAACTCTTCTAGGGCTGGTAGTTTTCAGCTAAAACAATCTGCAGTTGCCTGTGAAGATCCATAAAGATATTTTTTAATTTCTCTCTTATTTATAATATAAAGTTCTGTTGTACTTTTCATTCATTCATTCATTTGAGCTCCTACTGTATGTCATATTATAAATCATAGGAATATTCTTGTGCTTAGAGTTTGTATTCCCATGTGTAAGCATATACCAATTCTATAAATAATTAAGATACATCTCATAAATTAATTAATGTTATAGAGAAAAAAGTAAAACTAGGTGGCAGGAGAGGAAGTAGCTGGGAATTGAGATGGATAAGCGTTATTTTAAATAGGGCAATCAAAGATAGCCACTTTGAGATGTTGTGGTATGGGAACTAAGATCAAAATGATAGGAAAGAACCAATTATGTGAGACTCCAAGAGCATTTATTTCGAGTAGAGGAAAAACTAATGACCTAAAGTGTAAACTAGCTGGTGGTAGTCAAAGAACATAAGGAAAGTTATGACATAAGAAAGGGAGAAAAAGATATAAAATGAGGTCAGAGATTCTAACAGAAGGGTAGAATCAGATAAGTAGGCCCTTCAGGTCCTTGGTTAGAAGTTTGAATTTTATTTTACCTTTAATAGGAATCTTTTTTTTTGGTACCGGGATTGAACTCAGGGACACTCGACCACTAAGCCACATCGCAGCCCTATTCTGTGTTTTATTTGGAGACAGGGTCTCACTGAGTTGCTTTAGCACCTTGCTGTTGCTGAGGCTGATTTGAACTCACGATTCTCCTGTCTCAGCCTCCCTAAGTGCTGGGATTACAGGCTTGCGCCACCGCGCCCGGCTTCTAATAGGAATCTTTTATAGGGTTTTCAGTAGAAAAGTGATTTGATCTGATTTACTGATCAGAAAAACTGGAGAATTAGCTACTTTGGTTAAAGATCACTTCAGAGGACCTCACAAAAGAAATGATTAGATTATTTGTTGCTGTTTTTACTTGCTCAGATGCCCTTTTTGATGTTCATGAAGTGATTTTGAGTTTTAAAATTTTTTTTTAGTTGTAGATGAATACAGTACCTTTATTTATTTATATTTTATGTGTTGCTGAGGATCGAACCCAGTGTCACATGTGCAAGACAAGCACTCTACCATTGAGCCACAACTCCAGCCCTTTATGATTTTTTTTTTTTTTTTTTTTTTTTTACAAAGCATTCTACATACTAATAAAAGTGAATTCTTAATTCTTTTTAACAGGGACCAAATGTTTATGTCTTTGCATTTTCAATGTTATATGTGGTATAACAATTAGGTAAATTTTTTTCTATTGAAAAATCTTCAGAATTTTCCCTTCCTTATGGTGGGCAGGGGGATCTCTGGAGATTAAATCTGGTTCTCTGCACATGTGAAACATGCTATTCTAGTGAGATTTATACCCCCAACTCATGAATTGCTTTTTGATAAAAGTTGTATTACAAACTGGAACAATAAATTCATCCCTTTCTAATTTCTCACTTGTATTACCCTTCATTCTCTATCCCCCCAAAAAACAGGAGAAAAGAGTTAATGGAGGTTTGTCATCATGTTCAAGAAAGATAAGAACAAAACAAAATATTTGACTGAGCTGCTATCCACAAAGTAGGTGCTGATGAGACCCAAATATACTTAAGCACTGCACCTTGCTTCAGCCAGTGGCCTGGCTGGTGGTGATAGTGATAGTTGTCTCCATCTTAACTTTTACTCTATTTCTTCTTTCTCTTTCAATTTGTCATTTTTCACAGCTATTTGTGTAGCTCTCTTCTACTTTTGTGACTCTGTTTTCCTCTTTTGCTGACTGTGTAGCTGATAGTCCTCTCTCTCTTCCTCTCTGGCTACCTGTGCTCCTTCACCCCCAACATACATACCTGTTCCCCTTCCTTTCTATTTCTTTCTCTGCCCTTCCTCTTGGTCTCTGTCTGGTCTAATTCTTTAGACATTGTTATGATTTAGACATAAGGTGTGCCCCAGCAGTTCATGTGAGACAATGCAAGAAAGTTCAGAGATGAAATGATTAAATGAAAAGAGATGTGACCTAATCAATGGATTGATCTGCTGATAGGATTAACTGTGTGTTATCTGTAGGCAGATTGGGTGTAATTGGAGGAAGTAGGTGACTGCGGGGCATGCCTTTAGGATATATATTTTGTCTCTAATGGACAGAATTCTCTACTTTTTGATGTCATATCCTGAGTTACTTTCCTCTTCGATGATAGTCTGCCTTACCTCAGGCCCAAAGCTATGGAGTTGGCCAACCATGGACTGAATCTGTGAAACCATGAGCCAAAATAAACATTTCCTCTCTTAAGTTGTTCTTGTCAGATCTTTTGGTCACAGTGATGCAAAATGAATAAAACTACATCATCATTCTTTTTTCCACTCCTTTCTCTTCTGCTTCTCCTGTTCTTCCTCTCTCTTTTTTCTACAATTCTGTTTCTTTTGTTCTTTTTCTTTTTCTCTCTCTCCCCAAATGACTGGGGAACTACATGCAAACTAGATGGGAGAGACACAGAAGGCCCTGTTATACAGATGTTCTTTTAATTCATTCTTTATTTCCCCTTTTATAAATAAATATGACTTTTTAGGGTAATGTAGTAACTGGAAAAAGAAATGCTGTGATGTCTTCATTATTACAGTATTTGAAATTTTCACCTTGTTGAAAAACATGCAATAAAAATACCATAGATTTATTTATAGGTATAACCTTAGATCTTTAAGCCCCTCTCTCAGCTGTATAACCTCAAGCAAGTTATTTAACCTCTATAAGTGGCCTCATCTTATAAAATGAAAATAATAGCTTTGAGATTTCTTTTGGAAAGTTAATTGAGAATACCTACATTAAACAACAGAATATAATGTCTTATTTGTGTTTATTGTTCCATAAAAGTTTTTCTCTACCCCACTCTCTTGCCAAATTTGGAGCCCTTAGTCTGCAAAAAGAAGTAACCTAGATTATAATTGATATCCTGCTGATTCTGAGTTAATTAAGCATACCATTCTTCTGAGTTACATCTGCTATTCAGATATTGAGTTCTAGGGGATTTGGGAACAAGATGTTAGCCTCAGTTACATTGGTTTTGTTTTTTTTTTTTTGTTTTTTTTTTTTTTGGTGCTGGGGATTGAACTCAGGGGCACTCAACCACTGAGCCACATCCCCAGCCCTATTTTGTGTTTTATGTACAGAGAGGGTCTCACTGAGTTGCTTAGCGCCTCGCCATTGCTGAGGCTGGCTTTGAACTCGCAATTCTCCTGTCTCAGCCTCCCTAAGTGCTGGGATTACAGGCTTGAGCCACCACGCCCGGCTAGTTACATTGGTTTTGTATCAGTTATGTGTGTATTCATTTGTATATATATGTGTACATATAGATGGTACTGAGTTTTGTCATCTAACTTCCCTATTCTAACAATCTATGAATTTTATTAAGTCATCTATAATATTATGACTTGTCTTACATAGTTTTTGGCAATTTTGTAATCCTTTATTGGTAGATGCATTGCTAAATAATTATCCTTCCAATGAGAAATCTCTTTAGTCACTTATAATCTTTTATTTTGGGGGGTACTGGGAATTGAACCCACGGATGCTCTACCACTGAGCTACATCCACAGCTTTTTATTTTTTTATTTTGAGACAGGGCATCAATAAGGTCCTGAGGGTGGCCACAAACTTGGAATCCTCCTGCCTCAGCCCCACAAGTTGCTGGAATTCCAGGCATGCACCATCTCACCTAGCTATAATCTATTTTTAATGGTGAAAATTTGGAACTATTATTCTAAGGTTTCTAAACAACCTATTCATATTATACATTATATTTGGTCATTAAACTCTGTAATTAAAAACACTACTGATTTTCATAGTAATACATGTATACATCCATGCATTGTGTAACAATGGGGATACATTCTGAGAAATGCATCTGTATTAGTCAACTTTTCATTGCTCTGACCAAAATACTTAACAACAACTTAGAGGAGGAAAGATTTATTATGGCTTATGGTTTTGGTGGATTCAGTCCATCATGGCAGAAGGTGTGGTAGAGAAATGCTCAGCTGATGGCAGCCAGAAAGTGGGGGGGGGGGGGGGGGGGGGGGGTCAATACACTGATGAGGTCAGAGAGAGAGGGGAAAGAATCAACAGTCCGATGAGGTCAGGGAGAGAGGAGAGAGGATCGATACACAGATGATGTCAGAGAGAGAGAGGGGAATCAATATACTGATGAGGTCAGAGTCCTCATAGTCCAAATTGCTTTCCCAAAGCCCTACTTTTGAACATGAAGCTTTGGGGGGCATTCCAGAGCCAAATCATAAAAGCATCTTAGCCAGTTTTGTTATGCAAATATGGGGTACACTTATACAAAACTGATGTGAGTCACTCACTTAGTAGGGTCTCTTGATGTATCAAGAAATGCAGAAAACCTAAGACATATGAGGCCATTGGCAGCATAACAGTATGCCATATACTATTTTACAGTAAACTTTGTTGTAATAAGTAGGAGTATAATGACAAATGTAAAGTAAATACATACATAAACCAATAACATACTCATTTTTTATCACCATTTTACTGTGCTTTATTACATGTGTTATACTTTTATACAACTAGTAGCACAGTAGGTTTGTTTATGCCAGCATCACTACACATGTGAATAATGTGTTACACTATGATAGCTATTATGTTCCTAGGCGATAGGAATTTTTCAGCCCCATTATCATCTCACCATCATATATACTGTTTGTTATTGATTGAAATGTTATGCAGCCCCTGACTATTAAAAATCACATTATATACCATATATGCATAGTTTTTCTTATTAAAAAAATAAAGGTAGATATATGTGAAAAATAAAGTAGTAATATGTGCTGAGTGCAGTGGTGTACACCTATAATCCCAGTGACTCTGGAGGTTGAGGCAGGTGCATTGCAAGTTGGAGGGCAGCATGGGCAATTTAGCAAGACCTCGCAAAATAAAAAGGGCTGGGGATGTAGCTCAGTGGTAGAACACCCCTAGGTTCAGTCTCCAGTACCCTTAAAAAAAACTACAAACACACATTGTAGAAACATTAATTTAGAAATGATAAAGTATAAAGAAGAAAATTAAGTTTTCAGTCTTGATTAATTTACTTCTTTCTTATATAACTATTTATACACTAATATCCAGCATATTTACATATGACAAATCATTTTTATCCTGTTTTTTTTCCCACTTTATCATTGTATTGTTTTGGAAATTGCTCAAAAGCACAATTGTAAATTAACATATAACCACCCATTGTATCTACCATAATGCATCAACCAATATGCAGTTGTTATACTGCAAGTTGTTTACATTTTTCATGATTATACAAAATGCTGGAATGAACATCTTTATACTAAGTTTTGATCTTTGATAGCATCCTTATTTTAGGTTCAATTTGTTAAAATAACTAAATCAAAGAACCTAGCAATGACATTTTATTTATTGATAACCTAAAGATAATTGACACATACTTCTTTTAGAGGTTTTGAACCAATTGATTCTGTATAATTTTAGAGATATAGCTTTTCATAGTCTATATTTTAGTACACATAGTCTAATTCTGTGGCTTTCTTCAGTCTCTGACACATGGGGTGTAGCAGATTCCACCTAATAAATACTGTATGACTAAAAATTAAAAAACAATAAAAATACATAAATGATGTGGCATTGCAAAGCTTAGTACATCTCAAGGATCAACATTATGAATTTAGCTATCATTGTACTATAAATTTGGGGATATTCCAATTGACAGAACTTCTGTCATAGATATATAAAATAGGCCAATGCGTAGCAATTAATGCTACAGAAGTGTTAGCTATAGCTGCTGCTACTACACTAATACTACCACTACGGTTGTAACATTTGTAGTATAAAGAATGAATTTAAGTAAGTTAATGAAACTTTTTTCCTATTTTTATGTCAGTCTAGTTCTTTTGTTGTTATTTATAAAGTGTTTCTAGAACACTGTGTGGTGAACATCATCCTCAGAAATACCTAAAAAACTTCTTTATCATTTACTTGGTGAACTATGTAATTACTGATTTCAATTAATTTCATTGTAGTGAATAACATTATTTGTAGGACTTTACACTTGAAATTTCTTGAGACTTTTTTTTTTATCACCCCAGAATATGGTCTTTTGTTTTGGTTATGCTGGGAATCAAACCCAGGGCCTTGTGCATATGTTGTTTCAGTGCTCTATCACTGAGCTACATCCCCAGCCCTATGTCTGTCTTGATTAATGTTTTGTTTTGTTTTGGTACTGGGGTTGAATCTTGAAGTGTGGTATCACACTGAGCTACATCCCCAACCCTTTTTAGTTTTGATTTTGAGTCAGGGTCTCTCTAAGTTGCTGACGCTAAACTCAAAATTGCCATCTTCCTTTCTCAGCTTCCTGAGTAGAAAAAATTACAGATGCACACTACTACACCTGGTGAAGTTTATCGTATTTTATTGATGAGTTGATGCTTTACCTTTAAGTGACATCTCTCCTTGTCCTAGTGCTATTCCTTATTCTGAAGTCTACTTTGATATTAATATAGCTGCTTCAGATTATTTGTAGTTTTGCATGATACACCTTATTCCACCCATTTATTTTTAGCTTTTTTATGAGTTTGTGTGTATGTTTGGGTCTTGCTTTTTTATCTGCTTTGATAACATGTCTTTTAATGTTTAAAAGGTCTATATACAACATTTAATGATACGGTTGAATTTAAGTTTACCATTGTGGTGTTTTCTGCTTGTCCTATCTGATTTGATTTCTTTTTTAATTTAATTTTATTTTTTTAGTAGTTGCTTTGGGGGTTATAAAATATATCCTTAATTTTTCATTGTCTACCATAGACTAATAATATTTCACATAGGTAAGGTAAGAACCTTAAAACAGTAGTTCTATTTATCATAGTCCTTCATGTTAATGTTGACACATTTCACTTCCATAGATGTTATAAATCCCATAGTAAATTATTATTTTTGCTATAAATAGTTACCTTTGTAAGATCTGAGAAGAAAATCTTTTTCATATTTACTCACAGATTTACCATTTCTGTTGCTCTTACTTACTTCATAAATATATATATTTCCATCCTTTCCCTTCAGCCTGAAGAACTCATTTAATATTTTTCAGTGCAGATCTGTTGGGACAAAATCTCTTAACTCCTGCTTATCTGGAAACGCCTTTATTTTGCCTTCCCTTTAAAAAGATTTTGTATTAGGGGCTGGGGCTGTAGCTCAGTGGTAGAGCGCTTGCCTAGCATGCGTGAGACACTGGGTTCGATCCTCTGCACCACATATAAATAATAAATGAATAAAATAAAGATCCATCAAGAATTTAAAAACAAAGATTTTGTATTAACTTTGACTGTCATAACAAAATATCATAGATCAGGTGACTTGAACAACAAATTTATTTTCTTGTAGTTTGGAAGGCTAGAAGTTCAAGATCAAGGTGTCAGCATGTTTAGTTTCTGTTGAGGGTTTTATTCTTCGTTTATAGAAGCCTGCCTTCTTGCTTGTCCTTACATAGATTGCGGGCCGGGGGTGGGGATGGGGCACGCAAGAGTGAGACCCAGTTTGTGCGCATGCATAGGCCATCTTGTATCTCTTTTCACAACAGTACTATTCTCTTCTCGAGGGTCCCACCCTCATGATCTCATCTAACCCCAGTTACCTCCCCAAACCTCGATTTTCCAATACTTAATCACACTTAGGGTTTGAACTTCAACGTGAATTTTAAGGGGGATACAGACATTCACTCCATAACCGAACTTTTCTTTGGCTATAGAATTCTAGGTTATGGTTTTTATTTTAACACTTTAAAGATGACATCCCATTTTTCTTTTTTTTTTTAATTGTGAAATACATACAACATAATATTCACTTTGCCATTTTCAAGTGTGAAGTTTAGTAATGTTAACCACATTTATTATGTGGAGCCATAGCCACTATTCATCTCCAAAGCTTTTTCATCCTCTCAAACAAATTCTGTACCCATTAAGCAATAACTCTCGATTATCCTTCCCCCCAGGCCCTTATAATCTCAATTACACTTTTGACTTTAATTACACTTTGACTTTATGAATTTGTCTACTTGAGGTAACTCATATAATCAAAACCATATATTTGTCCTTTTGTGACTAACTTATTCATTTAGCATGTTTTCAGAGTTCATGTAGCATGTGTCAGAATTTCTTTCATTTTAAAGGCTATGTAATATTCCATTGTATGTAATATAACACATTATACAGTGATGGGCTTTTGGGTTTTTCAATCTTTTTGCTATTGTGAATAATGCTGCTGTAAACAAGTATATCCACATACTGTTTGAGTTCCAGCTTTCAAGTTTTGAGGGTAGGTACTCCAAAGCAGGATTGTTGGATCATGTGGTTATCCTGTGTTTCACCTTCTGAGGAACTACCATACTGTTTTTGCAGTAGCTGCACCACTCTCTGACAATACATAAGGGTTGCAGTTTTTCTACATTCTTGCATCAATGTGTATTCTTTTCTACATCAATGTGTATTATTTTTCATTCTTTAAATAATTGCCAGCCTATCAGATGTTCAGCAGTAGCTCATTTTTATTTTGAATTTGCATATTTTAATGACTAGTATATGTTGAGCACATTTTCATGTGTTTATTAGTGATTATATATCTTTTTTTGAGAAATGTTTATTCAAGTCCTTTCTCCATTTTGAATTTGGTTGTTTTTGGATGAGTTTTTAGAGATTTTAATTAATATTAGTATTAATAATATTTTATCAGTTATTGATTTATTTATATTATTACTGAATTAGATGCCTTTTGATGAATGAAATTTTACTTTTGATGAAGCCCAGTGTCTATTTTTCTTTTATTTCATGTGCCTTAGTTTTCATATCTAAGAAATCCTCACCAAATTCAATGTCAAGAATATTTCCCTGTTTTCTAAGTTTCAGAGTTTCAGCTCTTACATTTATGTATTTGATACATTTTGAGTTTTAATTATTGAATATGTTCTAAGATAAGCTTACAGCTTTATTCTTTAGCATTTAGTTATTCAGTTTTCCTGCACTATTTGTTGGTGCTATCCTCTTTAAATGCTCTTAGCATTCTTGTTTAAAACCAACTGACTATATATTAAAGGGTTTATTTTGGGGCTTTGCATTCCATTGATCTGTGTGTCGCCTGCCTGTTCATTGCCATTACCACACTAGTTTAATTACTGCTATAATTAAAGTTTCAAAATTAACTTTTAAAATCAAGATGAGTAAGTCTTCCAACTTTGTTCTTCTTTTTCTACATTGTTTTAAAACAAAACTTATGCATGAATTTTAGGATGCATTTTTCTATTTCTGTAAAAAATGTCATTGGGATTTTGATAGGAATTGCATTGAATCTGTAGATTATTTTGGGTAACATTGTCATGTTTAACAATATTAAGACCATAAATCAATGAATAGAGGATACCTTTCCATTTATATATTTAATTTCAGCAGTTTTTTTTTTTTTAATGTACAAATCTTGAACCTTCTTGGTTAAGACTTTCCCTATTTTAATCATTTTGATACTATTATTACTGAAGTTATGTATGTCATTTTGTTTTCAGATTATTCATGTATAGAACACAGCTGATTTTTTGCCTCTTGCCAGTTTTCTGAATTTATTAGCTCTAACAAGTTTTTTTGGTGGAATACTTAAGGATTTTCTACATATTAATTCATATCATCTGGAAACAAAGATGATTTGTGTACTTCTATTGCAGTTTAAATGCTTTTTATTTTGTTCTTGCCTAATTAATCAAGCTAGAACTTGTCATGTTCCTAAACTTAGAGGAAAAGCCTTTTTGCTTTAACCATTATTCCTATATGTGTAATAATATATCTTTACTAAGACTGCTTTTTTTTTTGGTACTGAGGATTGAACTCAGGGGTACTTGACCACTGAGCCACATCCCCAGCCCTGTTTTGTGTTTTATGTAGAGACAGAGTCTCACTGAGTTGCTTAGTGGCCTCCCCGTTGCTGAGGCTGGCTTTGAACTCACGATTCTCCTGTCTCAGTCTCCCAAAGTGCTGGGTTTACAGGCGTGAGCCACTGTGCCCGGCTCTAAGACTGCTTTTGGAGATTATCTTTGTATCTTTAAACTTTAGAAATTTGATTATTATGTGTTTATGTGTGATTTTCTTTACATTTACCTTGCTGGGGAGTTAAGATCCTTGGATATTTTGGGGGGAGGGGTGATATTTTTCAACAAATTTGAAAATTTTAGAGTTATTATTTCTTCAAAAAAATTTTTCTACCTCAATTTTTCTTCTTCTTCTGGAACTCCAACACTATATTATACCACCTATTATTATACAGTTGTTCACTTAGTTGTGATTTTTTTCTCAGTCTTTTTCTGCCATGGGTTCAGTTAGTTTAATTTCTGTTGTCCTGTCTTCAAGTTTAATGATTCTTCCATAGTGTCCAACTTTTGTTAATCCTGTACAGTCTCATTTTAGATACATATTTCAGTTCTGGTAAATTACTCGTGTTTTTTTTGTAGTTTCTATTTCTCTACTGAAATTCCCTATCTGTTCACTCATGTTGTTCATCATAAATGTATAAATCTTTAAACAGTATAAATGTATAAATCTTTAAACAGTCTCAGCACTTTTATTGTTTGAGGGTGTGTTTCTATTGATTATGTTATTGTAGGTTTTTTGGGGCAGAGTTCCTTTTTTAGGTATGTATTTAGTGATTTTTGAGTGTGTAAATGATATTTTGATTGCTTTTTTGGTGGGGGTAGGGATCTAGACTTTGTTCTTTCTTTATATTTTGTTTCAGCAGCCAGTTACTGACTGATAACTTGATCCTTTTAGTGATTGATAATAAACATTCTATAGATGGGATTAAAGTTGCTGTACTTCTGAGGTTTGACCGACCTACCTTCCTACCTACCTACCTACCTTCCTTCCTTCCTACCTTCTTTTCTTTCTTTCTTTCTTTCTTTCTTTCTTTCTTTCTTTCTTTCTTTCTTTCTTTCTTTCTGTATTTATGTATTTATTCTACTTAGGTATACATGATAGCAGAATGCATTTTGATTCATTTTGATTCATGGAGCACAACTTTTCATTTCTCTGGTTGTATGTGATGTAGAATCACATCATACATGCAGTCATACATAAAGCTAGGGCTATGATGTCCATCATATTCCACCATCTTTACTGTCCCCATGCCCCCTCTTCCCTTCTACCCCTTTGACCAAAGTTCCTCCATTCTTCCCGTGTTCCCTCCCCCATTATGAATAAGCATCCACTTATCAGAGAGAACATTCGGCATTTGGTTTTTTGGGGATTGGCTTACTTCACTTAACATGGTATTCTCCATCTCCATCCATTTACCTGCAAATGCCATAATCTTATTCTCTCTTATTGCTGAGTAATATTCCATTGTGTATATATACCACAGTTTCTTTATCCATTCATCTATCGAAGGGCATCTAGGTTGGTTCCACAGTTTAGCTGTTGTGAATTGAGCTGCTATAAACATTGAAGTGGCTGCATCACTGTAGTATGCTGTTTTTAAGTCTTCTGGGTATAGACCAAGGAGTGGGATAGGTGGTTCCATTCCAGGTTTTCTAAGGAATCCCCATACTGCTTTCCAGATTGGTTGTACCAATTTGCAGTCCCACCAGCAATGTATGAATGTGCCTTTTCCCCCACAACCTCACCAACACTTATTGTTGTTTGTATTCTTGATAATTGCCATTCTGACTGGCATGAGATGAAATCTTAGAGTAGTTTTGATTGGCATTTCTCTAATTGCTGGAGATGTTGAACATTTTTTCGTACGTCTGTTGATCAATTGTATATCTTCTGAGAAGTTTCTGTTCAGCTCCTTGGCCCATTTATTGATTGGATTGTTTGTTTATTTGGTGTTAAGTTTTTTGAGTTCTTTATATGTCCTGGAGATTAGTGCTCTATCTGATGTGCATGTGGCAAAGATTTGTTCCCAGAATGGCAGCTCTCTGTTCACTTCATTCATTGTTTCTTTTGCTGAGAAGAAGCTTTTTTGAAAACATCCCATTTATTGATTCTCAATTTTACTTCCTGTGCTGTAGGAGTCTTGTTAAGGCAGTAAGGTCCTAATCCAACATGATAAAGATTTGGGCCTATTTTTTCTTCTATTAGGCGTAGGGTCCCTGGTCTGATTCCCAGGTCCTTGATCCACTTTGAGTTGAATTTGTGCATGGTGAGAGGTAGGGGTTTGGTTTCATTTTGCTGCATATGGATTTCTAGTTTTCCCATCACCATTTGTTGAAGAGGCTCTCTTTTCTCCAGTGTACGTGTTTGGCTCCTTTGTCTAGTATAAGATAACTGTATTAAAGTGAGTTTGTGTCTTCAATTCTGTACCATTGGTCTACATGTCTATTTTGGTGCCAGTACCATGCCATTTTTGTTACTATAGCTTTGTAGTATAATTTAAGATATAATATTGTGATGCCTCCTGCTTCACTCTTCTGTTAAGGATTGCTTTGGCTATTCTGGGTCTCTTATTCTTCCAAATGAATTTCATGATTGCCTTTTCTATTTCTATAAGGAATGGCATTGGGGTTTTAATTGGAATCGCATTGAATCTATATAACGCTTTGGGTAGTATGGCCATTTTGACAATATTGATTCTGCCTATCCAAGACCATGGGAGATGTTTCCATCTTCTTAGGTCTTGTACAGTTTCTTTCTTTAGTGTCTGTAGTTTTCATTGTAGTGGTCTTTTCACCTCTTTTGTTAAATTGATTTCCAAGTATTTTATTTTTTATTTTTTGAGGCTATTGTGAATGGGATAGTTTTCATAATTTCTCTTTCAGAGGGGTTATCACTGGTGTATAGAAATGCAGTTGATTTGTGTGTTGATTTTATGTCCTGCTAGTTTGCTGAATTCATTTATTCTAGCAGTTTTCTGGTGGAATTTTTTGGAACCTCTAAGTATAGAATCATGTCATCGGTGATAGTTTCCTATTTTTATCCCTTTAATTTCTTTGGTCTAATTGTTCTGGCTAGTATTTCAAGGACTTTGTTGAATAGAAGTGTTGAAAGAGGTCATCCCTCTCTTGTTCCCGTTTTCAGAGGGAATGCTTCCAATTTTTCTCCATTTAGGATGATGTTGGCCTTGGGTTTAGCATAGATAGCTTTTACAAAGTTGAGGTATGTTCCTACTATCCCTAGTTTTTCTAGTGTTTTGAGCATAAAAGGGTGCTATATTTTGTCAAATGCTTTCTCTGTATCAGTTGATAAAATGGTATGATTCTTATCTTTAAGTCTATTGATGTGATGGATTACGTTAATTGATTGCCATATGTTGAACCAACCTTGAATCCCTGGGAGGTTTAACCTTTCTGTGTCTCCATTGAAAGCCTAGAGTATTCAAAGTGTATCCACTTGGGCAAGCTTCTCATTACCTGTCCTACTTCATGGTCTCTTTTGATTCAAAGACCATACATTCTTTGTTTAACTCTTCCTCTTCAGAAATTTGCCTCATAAATGTCTGTTTTCTCAGTATCTCTGAACTCCAATAACTTTAGCCTTTCTGTTCAGTGAGAGTGCCTTTTTGCTTAGACATCCTCTCTCTGTACTAGTCTGAAATGTGCCTTAGTAGCATAAGGCTATAACAATTGCAGGACTACATTTTGAGTTTCCCTTCTTCCAGAAAGCTCAGTACTATACTGCCTGTTATCCTGTTGTTCTATACTTGAAAAATAGTTGCTTAAAATAATTTTCCAAGTCTTACATTTGTATTTATCAGGAGTGGTAGTCTGGTACCTATTATTGCATTACAGATAGTAACAAAATTCTGCCTACTACATTGTAGCAATTCCTTTGCAATAATGGCTTTGTTAATGAATACTTTTTTACCTTTGACAGTTTGCTCAGTTATTGCTCAGTTATCTCTCTAAAACATATTACATATATGGCTTAATTTAGGCTTCATTTAGTACACTGCCAAACTCAGCTCTCAGTAATTGAGTCAAATGTTTTACCAAGACTCAATATGCTTATTTCTAGTGCCTTTCTCTGCCAATTTTACTTGACATAATTATATAATTTAATTGAATAATATAATCTGATGCTATATGAGGACAAGAGAGTTCTTTCTATGACAGTTTTGTTGAATACTTTGAAAAGACAATAAAGGTAAATTTCCAGTAATGGTTTTCAGTTTATGCCACCCCAAAATATGACACCTTGGTGTAATGAATATTTTATGACAATGGCAGAAACAGGAAAGTCACCCCGATCTTCCCTACTGCCCATCTCACTCCCTGAGTAGGTATACTTTTTATGAGTGTGTGCTGGTGACCAGAGTTGGTTATAAAACAAAGAATTTTCTAACCTTTTCCTGAAGTAGCATATGGCCTTGATGTGAGAGATGCCTTTCCTACATATGCTTGGAGGAAAAGAACATCCTTACTCAGAATGTGAAGGACCACAGAGAAGAATCTGAACCAGTAGGCCTTGCTAAGTTTCCCCCAATCCATTGCCTTTGGATCATACTTTTTTATTCCATCATATTTTTCTATAACTATCTAGTCTTTATCAAACGTATAAAAACACTCAAGTTTGTTACTTTAGGTCTTCATTTCCTCATGAAAGCTCCTGTTATGTAAAACATACATGAAAGAAATTGGTATGTTTTTCCTTTGTTAATCTGCCTTTTTTTATGAGCCCCACTGTCATGGTAAAGGAAAAGATATTTCCCTTCCCTTTGCAATAATTTTGTCAAATTAGGTAGAGCTGAAACAATTATAAAAGAAGGTGTTTTAAAAAGAAGTCATAAAACTTTAGACAGATTATGGATTCAGATTGTTTTACACTCATCTTTAAATTCTCAGTTTGCTTTTTTATAAAAAAATTTATTTTTAGTTGTTGATGGACCTTTGTTTTATTCATTAATTTATATGTGGTGCTGAGAATTGAACTCAGTGCCTCACACTTGCTAGGCAAGCATTCTAACACTGAGCCACAACCTCAGCCCCTCAGTTTTCTTTTTAAAAATGAAAACTATAAATTGTAGAGGTGTATTTTGTTGTGAAATTCTAGTCAGTGTCAAAGAAAAGGCATTGCCATATATCAAAAGTTAGGTATATATATAATTTTTGTGTTATAGTACAATGTTTGAGTGTGTATTTATGTGTACTTGGACACAGGTGCATTTGTCTATTACTTAGTGATCCTGTTTTCACTAATGATGTTCATTTAACTGACCAAATGCCAGTTCCTAACAACAGAAAGGAGAATTCTGTTGTATAGTTTAGCTTTTATTATTATGTCAAATTAATAAGGAAATTGACTTACACTTTTTAAATGTGCTTCTTTGTAATCTATTGTAACTAAATACCATTGCTTTATGATTTTTTCCCCCCTTATGTTGCCAGGTTGGCCTTTGAACTGCTAGGCTTTTGCCCTCAATGCTTAGCTTCTCATTAATTTTTTTTTAAACCAAAGACATTCAACTTTTGATCCACCAAGTTCATTTCTATTATTTATAGCTTCCTTTTCAGATTTAATTAATTCCACTTATTGCTAAAACCATCACTTGATTTTCAGAAGTTCATGTATGTTCTGTTCCTTTGATTCAATGTTTATGCAACAGTTATTTCATATTTAGTTCTTTGCTACCAATGCCTTTTGTTTTCATAACTTATAGTTCATGTTGTTTTGTATTTCTGCCTTTAATTTACTACCAGGGGATGAAGAGTACTATCAGAGTAAGAAAGTAACACATTTAGCCGGGCGCGGTGGCGCAAACCTGTAATCCCAGCACTTAGGGAGGCTGAGAGAGGAGAATTGCGAGTTCAAAGCCAGCCTCAGCAATGGTGAGGCGCTAAGCAACTCAGTGAGACCCTGTCTCTACATAAAACACAAAATAGGGCTGAGGATGTGGCTCAGTGGTCGAGTGCCCCTGAGTTCAATCTCCAGTACCAAAAAAAAAAAGAAAGTAACAAATTTGATTGTCTTCAAAAATTAATGTTATGTAAGTTATTAGTGCCTGTGGCCAAAATTTTTTCCCTTTTATTATAGCTTCTGAAAAGTTACTGTCCTAAGCTAGCTATATGACAATGATTTAAAAATACAAGAAATTCTGGAATATTAGGTTAAAAAAAAAGAAATAAGCCATTTTAGATATTAAAAATTGATCATTATTAACTTAGTAACTATTAAAAATGACATTAGTAATTTTTAAAATTTGTCAGTTGAGCATACAGGTTTTCATCAAGACGATATTGATCATGTATTTGTCAAGCACAATCTTTTTTTTTTAAACAACTTTCAGTTGTTACAAAGTTAGTAGAAAACAAAGATAGTTTCAAGTGTCTTTTAAAAATGAAAGAAGTCTTCCAGTAGATTTTCCTGATTTGGGAGAAGGGTTATTTTAGATTATTTTTTAAAAATTATGGCATTTTGTCATAAAATAACTTCTTGGTAGACTTAATTTGGCTATACCATATGTTAATAATGTTCTACTGTATGGAGAAAGTATCTTTTCCACACCCATCATGAGGCTCATGTCTTGACAGCCCAAGAGATAGATGAATAAGACATAACATAAAGAGATTTATTTAACCAGAATTTTATGTGACATGGGAGCCTTCACAAAGGAATAACTAAGACCCCCCCGGGTGCATTTTTATGTTTTAAGTTCAATGAAGCATGGACAATCATGTAAAGTAGGATGGGACAAAAAATGGTATTATGTAATAGTAATAAATTGGGTGGAATTTAGCAAAGCCTTTTTGTTCAGATTCTTGGCTACTGGGTGTAGAACAGGAAGGACCCCTGTATAACCTACTTTCAGGTGAGGTGGGCCAGAAGTATTTTATGGACACGTTGAAGAGGAGAGAGATGGTAGAATATCAGAGTAACCTCCAACATGCTATGTTGGGATGGTGTGTTTTGAGTCCCAACATTACAAAATATAACTTCATAAATAGAAATCTGAAAATACTTGCCATTCCTGCACAAAGTGTTTCAACCAACATTGTATGATAGTCCAGAGTTATATTTTTGAGCAATTAATTAGATTTTAAGTGAGTATTTTCTTTATATTTTTATGTCTTATTGCAGTAGCTCTTAACATAGGAGCTTATCAGTTGGGTCAATTTTGAGGAAATTTGATTACTTTTTGGTTTTACCTATCAAAAATCAAACTCATCTTCTTTTCTATAGTTTTTCAGTGGAAGAACATATACTAAATAAAATCAAGCCAGTTAACATATACCTGCTTCTCAGTGCCTTGAAAGTAAAAGCAAAGTTATACATTGTTAGTAGCAATATAAAATTTGACCTCCCTTTTGGAAAGTAATTGGATGATAACATGTCAGGGACAATGGAAATTCTTATGTTTTTTGTCTCAGTTAATTCTATTTTTAGTGGTTAAACTTAAAAGAATTAAGTGACTGGATTTTTATAAAATTTTTTAGTTGTAGATGGATGCACATCTTTATTTTATTTATTTATTTATTTATTTATTTATTTTTTATGTGGTGCTGAGGATCAAACCCAGTGACTCATGCATGAGAGACAAGCACTCTACCACTGAGCTATAGGCCCAGCCCAAGTGACTGGATTTTTATTGCAACAATGTATACTTAAGTAATAACAAAAGTTGATTTTTCAGTATAAACGAATAGGCTAAGAAATTTTGACATTGACTTATAGACTATTAATGAGGTCATTAAAACAGGATCTTAAGATTGGATAACTATGGGGAAGATAATGTTATGTTATTTTGGAATGATCAATGCAATATAGCTATTATAGCTATTGTAAAGTGGATATGCATATGGATAATTATTGGTAGGTAGTACAGGGCATTTCACATAGGAATATATTGTTTTAAAATTTCCTTCTAATATTACTGTAATGTTTAATAATATCTTTTATAAATAACATCCTGAAACATTCTGCCTCCTTCCTTTGTCAGGTATTTTCTAACATTCTTCCATCTTTGAAACCAAATAAGATCTCTTTTTTATTCATGCCTGGATTTAATCCTTCCAAATAGTGGTACGAAGTAGGTTTTGTTGTATAGATTTTTGAGGAAGAGAATGACATACAGAGTTTAAGGAACTTGTCAATACCCCACTGGTAGCAAATGTTGGAGCTTTGGTTCCTCCAGATTTGTTGGAATCATGATTTCTTGTTCTTAACTAATATTGAAGTATAATTATTTTACTATTCCCATGGATACATAGATTATAGACTTCGTAGATTCAGGAATAAAGTCTTAACATTATGTCCTTTGCAGCCCCTAGGCCACTTAACTTTGCCACTTAACTTTTTCAGATCTTTGAATCTGAATTGAAACAAATAAGATAAATTAAATCTTATTGATTTTAATGAATGTTATTAGGTGTCTCCATGTGTTCCCAGTGCACTTAAATTTACTTAACATATTGTACAGTTATTGGCATAAATAAGAAGTGAAATATTCGATCCAGTCCCCCCCATACTTGAAGCTACTTTAATTACAAAAATTTTCTTTAATTACTAACTCATTTTATGCATCTTGACACCAGCTTCCCATTATTTGTTTATCCTGTCCTTTTAAAAAATGTCCAGTAATTTTCTTTTTCTTTTTTTAATACCTTTATTTTGTTTATTTAGTTTTTTTATGTGGTGCTGGGGATTAAACCCTGTGCCTCATGTATGCTAGGCAAGTGCTCTACCACTGAGCCACAATAGTAATTTTATGAGCCCTCCAGTAATTTTCTTATCAAGAGATGATGTCTATATTGTTGAACATTGCATCTGTTATCTAATATATGGTAGGTACTGAAAAATATGTTGAATAAATGACAGTCTCTTCATTGCTCAAGGTAAGCACTTTATGTACATTATTTAGCCTTATTTTACACAGTAAAGTGATTTATAAAGGTGAAAAAAAGTGGAAAGTTGGGAATTTCAGTTTGCTCTTAGCCATTGTTCTTTTCTGGCCTGCTTAGAAGAATCTAGGAGTAATAAAAATATTTTGAGTTTGAAAAACATCTTGAGTTCTTTTTTTCTCTTTATATGATTAGCAGCATCATTTGCATGATCTATTCCCACATTTTTCACAATATTCCATTTAAAACTATATTTCTGGTTCCATGACACCTTTGCCTAGCATGTAAAATATAACAGATGTCACATTCCAACACTTTGTTGGTTTAACAAACAAAATTTTGTTTTACTGTCCCAACTCAAATTTACCTTAACATTTATTATTATGTCTGAGTCCCTGTAACCACTAACTTTTTAGGTGTGTAAAGTTCTTTTACAGTAAGTAAATAGGTATGATTATGCTACCTGAAAACTATATTTTAACTTTAAAATTTATTTTGTAAAATGTCATGAATTATTAGACCTTTAATGAGTTTCTTGTTTTATGTACCTGCAGATTACTTGAAAGGAAGTTTTTATTATAGATCTAAAATTGTTTCTTTTAGCATCTTTCATGGTTGAAGTAGAATATAAATACACTTATCAATTGGCCAAGAAATACTATATATCATGTATACATCTGTGAATATGTAACAATGAATCTCACCATTTTGTACAGTATAATGCATCAATAAAAAATATGGAAATAAAGTCACTAAGTTTAGATCAGTTTTAACTCAAATAAATTTGAACACATGATCGGTAACTAATAGCCTGTAACAGACCAAGTTTCTATAAGAAATGTTTGTATTTAATGTTCCAATATATGTTCTATTAAAACTATAACATTGATCAATACTAATGCAATATTAAGTTATTGCCCAAAAGCCTGATAAAATTTTTGCCTTTCTTGGGTATACTAAGAAAACTAGCAAAATTTCATTCCAAAGTGTAAAATCCTTTTATTTATTTCTCTTTATGACTAGTATAAACTATTAAGGTTAAGTGGGTGGGGCAACCGGAAGTAATTACTAAGGCCAGTGGCATTTTTGTGGTTTAATAAAGGCAGAAGCTAATTATTCAGTTTTTATTTAAGTGAAATGGTGCCAAAAAGGAGGTTCCTGCAGAGCAGCTGCACTCCTTCAGTGTTACCCTAATTTACCAAAGACACAACTGTCACAAACAAAACTTTTAAACTTGATATATAGCCACAAAAGTAAGGAAGCCTTTGTTTGGAGTGCATGCAGAAGAACTCCTTTATACAAATCAACCGGCAGATGACGGACAATGATGAAAATTTGATTCTTTGAAGTTATAATAGTCATTGAAATGTGTGAAATTCTGGTATTGAAAAGAGAGCGGCCAGCAAGACTCTAAATCCTGGGTGGTTGCAAGAAGCTTGCTGGGAGGTTTTTCTGCATTTTGACACCAACTTCCCATTGCTTGTTCCCTGCTTCCTTTGTTAAAAAAAAAAAAAAAAGTTGAATTCACACACGATAAATGAGGACAGTTGATAACCGAATCATACACTTTTTATATGGAAAACTAATATTTTATAATGGAAATTGGTATTTGAAAAAATGACACACACACACATTTTAGTGAGTTTTCAAATTCCTCTTTCTTTTACCCAGACTTCAAAACTGGAAGGTCAACTATCAGTTCTTCCAAAATTTTAAATTATGGAAGAAATGGTGCCAAAAGAATGGATATGTTCTTTTGATATATATCCAAAGATACTGATATGCACCTTATCAGTAGCAAATTTTGATTTGGATGCCCTTCATCTGAGAATTATGATTAACTTACTGCCACTTCTAAAAGAGCGTATATACATAATCTTTAATAGTAGAACTGTACATTTCATGTATGACTCAATTATTTAAAAATTGAAAGTTTTAACATTCAGTAAATCCATTATCTCTAGGGTAACTTGCTTCATTATAATACACAGATAATTATTATCTGGTGATTGTTGAGATTCTTCACTTGCCAACTCCAAAGTTTCTCATACCTTATGTGATTTAATGTTTTTATAATCAGGAGATTTATGAATTGTTATTTTAAAATTATGTTACCAGTAAGATGGAAGTTTACAAAAGGCAATATTGACCTCAGTGCATTTCTCTTATAAATAGGTTTTTAGAAAAATCATGTGTGATTTGTATTAGAATACAGAAGTCTATGGAGAGTGTCAGTTCAATATAGTTTAAATAATTTGCAGATTTTTATATGTTTATTGTTTGTGAAAGTATGAGTCACAGGTAGCTCAGTGAAAATTTAGAGGGATAACACTATGGAAGACAAGTAGAGTTGGACATAGTGCCTTTCAAGTGTTACATTGTTTTAATGGAATCTTAGAGTAGGAGCTTTAGCCCATTGAAGTGTCGCTTAGAAAACAGGTTCTTCTGTCACTAACTGAAGCTGTGTGGATGAAATGATAACAATGGAGTGTCTTGGTGCATTTTAAAAGTGTGAGAAATCAGTTTGTCTAGACTGAGAGTGTGTCTACAGGGACTAGGAATTTTAGAGCTTCTATGCCCTTTAGGTGTCAAGTATGTGAGAGATGCCAAGCCTTTTTATTCTGCATCTTTGGCAGCAGCTCAACTGGGTTACAGTACCTTAGGAGTCTTTGCAGGCAAAAATCGATTTTGTGTCAGGACTTTGTCTTAAAAATTCAGAAACTTGTTTGCTTTTAAATGCCAGCTTGGAATTGGAGGAAGATATCAATAAATAATTGCCATAATTTGAGAAAACATGAAAGATTGGTAGTGATGAGTTAAAAATGTAAACAGCTTATTGGCAAGTTTGTGGTCACATGAAGAGATTTTTCCATCTTAAAATTTGCTGTCTTTTTCTACTTTATACAGTAAAAATCCAAAGACCCTATTTCAGCTTTTAAAAAAATTTCATTGGCTTTTTAATTATTTTGGCAGGTAAGCATCACAATATAGAAATATATAAAGAAAAAGCATTTTCTTTCTTTTTTTTTTTTTATAGACATTTGTTTTTTATTTATTTATTTATACGTGGTGCTGAGGATCGAACCCAGGGCCTCACGCATGCGAGGCAAGCGCTCTACCGCTGAGCTACAATCCCAGCCCCGAAAAAGCATTTTCTAAAGTCTCATTTTCCTGAGGCAACTGGTGTTAAGAATTTAATATTTCCTTCATATAGGTGATTTAAAGAAGAGTCAGATAACTGATCCTATTGGGAATTTAGCTTAGAATGGAGGAGTTGCTATGGAATTTGGAGAAGATGTGCCACTCCATAATTCCATAACATGTTTCTAGTGTTTGTTCATTTCTTGCTTCAATAATGGCTGAGGAAATAGGACATATCTCATGATATATGCTATTAAATTATAAATTAATATGGCAGACTACAAATATTATAGAATCCAAAGGAGAAACAAGCATTGAGGACCTGCCAGGAGCTGAGTCACTTCAAACTCCTGACTAGAGGTCTATGCTTTCTATTAAAATGTAATAATACTTAAAATTGCTTTTATTTGAAATTGAACATGACAATTAAAAATGATATATTAAAACATATTCATATTTTAAAGTTATGTGCCAATTTCACTTGTATTTATCCTAAATATAAAGAAACTTTAAAAATTAATGTAGGCATCTATTAGGAGTGCATTTTTGTTTAAATATTTATATGGATCATTTTGATATTTGATGGATCATTGCTCTAAACAAACAAGTTGTGACAAAGTAGCCACACCTAATTGGTGCAGATGGAAAAATACTGCTAGGCAGGGATTAGTTGCCAACTTAAATAACTTTAAGGAATTTTTTTTTTTTAATCTTGTGGATAGAGACTATCTTGTAGCTAGTCTATTCAGAAATGTGCTTAGTGTTTTCCCAACACATATTGCAACACCAAGTATTTATGCTAATTCATAGCATTGATTGGTTAGAACTGCAAATAGACATTAGCTTTTTAAGGGCATATATGATAAAGATGAAAATTCACAAAATGGGTTAAATTTTCTGGTATTTACAAGTTGGATAAAATCATTTTCTTGCTAACTTTCTTGGTTTTAACTAGTTATTCAGAATGTACTGTAGTAAGTGAACTTTTTTGGTTTATTTTTTGTTTTTGGAGAGTGGCACTGGGTATCTCAGAACCTAGCACATGCAAGGCAAAGCTCTCCCTTTGCCTTAATGATTTTAAAATGATGTATTTATAAACAGTGATATGGTTAACCCTAATATGGTTTTACTTCACTAGATTAAAGTGTTTTGCCTTTACTAACTATAGATTTAAACTCTGAATTACCAACTACTAACAGGAGATTTCAACTCTGAATTTATTATTTTGTGTTCTGACTGCTACTGTGTTTTGATAAATATATCTAATCTATGGCATCAGAATTCTGTACATTCTCCAATTGAACATTTGTTACTGGAATAGAATAGAAAATGAGAATTAAGAAAGTTACCATTGTTTTCATTTCACATTTCTGCAAAAATTGTGAAACTTTTTTTGTTTACCTTTATAGATTAGATATGCTTTATTAGTTTTTCTTTCAGTAGGTGTCAGTATGAGATATAAATTGCCAATTAAAGTTATTATTTGATTTTAACTGTTTACAAAAAGGCTTAGTCCTTCCTCTGAGGGGAGTGTCTTTTAAGCAGTTTGACACAGAAACAACTGGTAATAGATTTTTTTCCTACTTAAAATTGAATCTGTGTTCACATCCTTTTACTTTTAATATCCACTTACATTTTTTCCTTGTCTGACCTGTTGAACCTCTTGCAAACTAAGAGCATATTGACTACAGGTTTTACAAGCAGATTCCAGAAATTTTCAGTGTTGGACTGAGTTGAGGGTATATAGCTCAATGGTAGAGCACTTGCCTGCCATGCAGGAGGCCCTGGATTATATCTCTAGCACTGCAAAAAAAGGAAGTACCAAACCTTTGTTGGACAAAGGGGCTTCATTTGTGTGTGTGTGTGACTCCTTTCCCACTGTTCCCTAAGACTACCTCTCAAATATATCATTTACAGTTATCAGCATGGCAGTTTATGTAGTAAAATATCAGAGTAGTAGTGAAATGAGCAAGAAAGTTTATCTCATTTTATAAACAACTCAATTGAATTACATGACTATAGGGAACAACAGAAGTACGTTAGAAATAAAGTGTTAGAAACATATGTGTTTGCTTGTTTTTCTTTAGGATATCACTACATTAACTGGTGTTCCAGAAGAGCATATCAAAACTAGAAAAGTCAGGATCTTTGTTCCTGCTCGCAATAACATGCAGTCTGGAGTAAACAACACAAAGAAATGGAGGATGGAGTTTGATACCAGGGAACGATGGGAAAATCCTTTGATGGGCTGGGCATCAACGTGAGTATTTTGTTTTAACATACTGTTTTCAGTTTTCTTTTTCTATGTAGATTTTTCTTTAAAATATGTCGATTTTCAAATTCTTTTATGTACAGTCTGACAAGATTTTTGACACTTATCACTGTAATGGGATATGTATTTTTCTTTACATAGCACATAGTCAAATAAGTGTGGCTCAGCACATTATACCAGAGATATTCTAAATACTATCTGTTGGATAAAATGATTGACATATAAGGATTGTTAGCCTGATATTCAAACTAGGTATATTAGTCTGAGATACTATGTGAATGCTAGTTTACTGATACTTTTAAATTTGCTTTTAAATTAAAATGAAACTTCTTTATATATCTTGTTTGTAAGAAGGTGAGAATTGAGTGAGTTCAGAAATTAGGTAATTTGAGGAAAACCTGTAAATTCTTGAGATCAGTAAATTACTTTTTTAGTGCATTAGAATAAACTCTTCAGGGACATCTTGTCAGTATACCTGGGAGAATTTGTGTTAAAAACATCTTCCATGTTGCAACTGAAATGGAACTATATGTTATTAGGCAAATGATATATAGGCATAGTTTGTAGGTATTTGTATAGCCTTTATATTTCATTTTGTGCAATATTTAGAACCTTTTTGTAAATCACATGCTTCTGAAGACTACAGAAAGTTTTAAGAAAAAACTTTGTCCATACCCAGTGATTGAAATGTTATGTTCATTCATTTTGAATCATGAGATTTTAATATGTTTATCTATATCTGAGACTCACTGTAGTACATTTCCAGCAATATTCAGTAATAAATCATTGTTTGAATATTTGTACCGTGTATACTCTAAGTTGATACTCATATATACTCATTGATACTCTAAATTGATACTCATATATATACTCATGTGCATATATAAGAATATGAGATTGAGAATTGTAGAGAAAAGAAAGTAATATTTTTTCCCTCATATCCATCCCAAGGTTCATGGCTAAGGGAGCCGTAAAAAGATAAATTAATAAAAATAGCGTACAGATTCATTTCTAGTAATTTTTATGTGATATAGCCTTCAAATGAACACCCTCAAAACAGGGAAACTTGTGTATTTTTATGTTTAGGTTTGGTGGAAAGTTGTATACAAGTATTATTGGACAAAGTCTGATGGTAATAAGCTGAGGGAGCTTAGTTAAGCCTTTTTATTTTTTTGTCTGTGCCTCTGTGTCTTCAGAGATAAAGACATTCCTTTCTTCTGGTTACAGGGTGGGCACTTCTAGAAATATGGTCTTATAAGTTATTTTGGAAAGAGATCAGAGCTTCAGGGGAGAAGGGCCAGCAAAGGCCGGAGATAACTTCCTGCTTCTGCTGTTTTCTCAACTGCCAAGATGCCGTATTTTGGAGTAGCAAGTTCTGAACCCTTTTATAGGTTAAGTTTCACTTTATTCTGCTTGCACACATTTCTTTTTTTTGGTGGGGCAGTACTGGGGATTGAACTCAGGTGCACCCCAACCACTGAGCCACATCCCTAGCCCTATTTGGTGTTTTATTTAGAGACAAGATCTCACTGAGTTGCTTAGTGCTTCACTTTTGCTGAGGCTGGCTTTGATCCTCCTACCTCAGCCTCCCAAGCCACTGGGATTATAGGCATGTGCCACTGCGCCTGGCCCTCACAAATGTTTTTACAATCATTATCATAGCATTACTTCTAGAAATAGCACAACTGAAATTTGAAATACTTATTATTTAATGGCTTCCTGCTTTTGGAGCAAAACTAAACCTAATATGCATGAATATGGAAATACTGCTTTTATTATTGCATATGGATTGAAAATAAGCTATACTCTATGTTTGGGAAATAAGAGAAATAAGTTCTTTTCAAAATGGAGTTTTTCCAAAGTAAAGAATTTTTGAAATGATAGAACCTCTTTAAAGTTGGTTTGCTAAGCTGGGCGCAGTGGCGCATGCCTGTAATCCCAGCACTTTGGGAGGCTGAGATAGGAGAATCGCGAGTTCAAAGCCAGCCTCAGCAATGGCGAGGCACTAAGCAACTCAGTGAGACCCTACATAAAACACAAAATAGGGCTGGGGCTGTGGCTCAGTGGTCAAGTACCCCGAGTTCAATTCCCGGTACCAAAAAATAAATAAATAAAGTTGGTTTGTCTGAAGCATTGTTTTGAATCTTTTTTTTTTTTAAGTTGTAGGTGGACAGAATATCTTTATTTTATTTTTATGTGGTGCTGAGGATCGAACCCAGTGCCTCACACATGCTAGGCAAGCACGCTGCCACTGCGCCACAATCCCAGCCCCTGTTTTGAATCTTAACAACAAAAGTCTTACTATTTCTCTTGGTTCTGATATTTAAAAGCAACCACAAACATGAAAAAAATAAAATTTATAACTAAATATTTGATTATTTGATTAAAACAGGAACTCTGCTGATACTAGAATCAAAGTTATATTTTTTCATTCTTAGCATTTTAACACAAAAAGATAATATATAATAAGTATTGCTTGAACATGCTAAATTCTGGCTTCTTTTGTGACACATTTTAAGCCCTTTCATAAAATTGTTGTAATAAGAAACTGAAGGTTTCTCATCATCTACATAACATTCATTATTTTAACTTAGAAATCCGTTTCCCAGATAAATCAATGGCTTGATCACTGTCGGAATTCTTAGTGTGCTTATATTTTATCATTATTTATCTAACACTAATTTTTAGAGTATAGGAAAAGTATTTAAAACCTAACTAGATATGTCTATATACGTTTGTAATTTTTCCTTTTAATGAGAGAATTACTTTAATGGGAAAAATAGAATGTTAATATTTTAATATGATTTTTTGCTATTGGTCAAAGAAGTAATTCCTGGATATGCTACAAGAGAAATGACTATCCATCCTATACCTAAAATGTATTTGTTTCTAAAGACACAAAGTTTTATAATGTAGGAGATGTGGTATTTAACTATATTGATTTCCTATAGCTGCTAGAATCTACCGAATTAATAGACAGCTAAACCTGATGACATAGGAGTACTACAGAGAGTTAAAAGTATGTCGGATAAAAACCATGACAAACATAACACCTAGAGAGATAATCTTTGTATACCTTTGGAGGATTTTTTCATGCAGTTGCTATTAATACAAAGAAAACAACGCTTATTTCCTTGGGCAATAGAGGCAATGCTAATGGAAAAGGTAATTTAAAGTTACTGTGGTAATGTTTTGACAGAAGTTTGAAATCTCAAATGTTTTTCAGTGAAGGCAGAAGGGAGGCCTTTTTGTGAAAGTTGTCTTAATGACTAATTAATGTGGATTGTTTTTTTAAATATGATAAATAAATTTCATTGTTATTTATGTACAGTATTTTTTATTATTTTAAAGGCCACACTTGTTCACATGTAGGATTTTAAGATAAATGTGCTTGATCTTTGGTTTTAGATTTTTAAATTCAAATTTTTAAATACTATATTTACATTTCTTTTTCATATTTGAAGTAGAAGTTTTCTTATGCTGTTTTAATTACCTGAATCTTTAAATGTTAGAACTCAAAGGTAAAACGTTTATCTTTATGTAAACATGAAAAATATTATAAGATGCAAAATCATCCCTTGAGTTTGACCCAAAGTTTTTACTGTTTAAATCGTCTTGATCCAACAGTGTGGAAAAAGCAGGTGCTCAGTTGATTCATTCTCATTTAATACTATAGCTACTTGCTGGTTATTAATCTTATGTTAAGATTGTTAATGTTTCTTAACAATCTTTTATCTGTTGGGTTGATAAATTCTTTTCGTTTATTTCTATAAGCAGGACTTTAATTTTGATAAAAACCTAAATATATTTGTTTTTCTTCAGTTATTCAGTGTAGCCATTGAGACTCAATGGCTGCTGGACTCATTACCTTCTATGTTAATTTCATTATAGTTAAGAAGTATGACTTCCATATTTAATTTAAAAAATAATTTTCAATAGAGAATTATGAACCTGTCATTCAGCTTCTGGAAACAAGGATTTGTTCCATGTCATCATGAACATAGAAGGTCATCTAATTTAAGCAGAGGTGTATGCTAATTTAGATGTTGCTAATTCTCTCATTGCCTAACTATTCACATAGTATACTTGATCCTTAAGCCATAATAAGTCATCGGCTTGTAGATAGTCCTTTGGCTTATAAGTCGCAAATGAAAGTATTATCTGTCCCATCTTTCTGTCTTACACTGCTCTACCTCAGTGCAAAGACACTTTTAAAATTTGCTTTAATCACATAGCTGTTTTTTTGTTCTTTCAATAAAGGATTCTGTTACTTTATTGATTTTGCTGAACAAGTAAACGAGTGTGTTTTGTACTAGAGATGTAAATAGCATGGATATATACAGAGTAAACTATGAAAGCTACCAGTTACTCCTCTCCATACATATTAAACTACTCTCCTGCCCACATACTTTCTCCCTCCTTAGAAGTGAACCCTGTCAACAATTTATTGTTTTCTTTCTGGATTTTTTTTTTCAGTGCATTTATATGCATACCTGTGACTTCATAGATCTTTCAGCAAAACCTAATGGTTTTATTAGTAGGAAAACCACATTTCTTATTAAAATTATTCCTAGGTATTTTAATTTAATTTTCATTACTATTTTGGATGATTTTTTATTTTTTGGATGATTTTTATTTTTGATTTTTTACATTTTCTAGTTGAGTGTCACCAGTATTTTAAGTTAGTTTTGCACATAGTCATCCCATGTATTGTCCCATTAGTTTTCATGACTTTCCAAGGAATTCACTTTGGTTATCTAGGTAGTTGTATAATCTAAAACTTGTGGCAGTTTGTTTTCTCTTCTTTTACTTACAGCTAATTTCTTTGTCATGCCTTACTTCATTTAGAAGAATTTGCAGACATTGTTGACTGTTAGTGGTTATATTCAACCAATATCCTTATTGTCTCTTTCCTTTTTCGTGGAAATGTTTCCTATGCCTGTAGTCACAGCTACTCAGGAGGCTGAGGCCAAAGGATCCTTTGAGCCCAGGATTTCAAGATCAGCCTGGGCAGCATAGGGAGATCCCATCTCAAAATATTAGGAATGAGTATTGAATTGTATTAAATTTTCTCCCAACATCTATTGAGGGACATTTTCTCTTTGTTGTCATGTTATGGATTTTAATTATATATTTTCGGATCCAATTAGATAATTTCTAATTGGGTACAGATTTACCATTTTTAGATATATTGGCTTGATTTGATTTGTTAATGTATTTAATATTTTCTGAGTTAATCAATGAATTTCACTTAAGGGTGAGAGGAGGGTTTGTGTGTGCCTGTGTGTGGATGCACATGTGCACACACTATGCTGTAGCAGAGTATAAATTTAAAGTTTTGTCATTGTCTGGCTCTTTGACTATCCTTACTTCAAAAATAGTTTAAAGCAATAAAAACATAAGTTATTGATTATAAACCTTCCTTTTTCCTCTATAGTCTTTACAGAAAAATGACCTGACAATTCTAAATGATGCTAATCAAATGACAGTGTTTAGAAGCATTTCTAACAGCCAGTGCTACTTAAACTGGAGAAAAATAATAAGCTAAACCTTCCCACATAGAAACTCCTTTACTTACCATTCTCTGCCTTCTAGAGGACATCTAATAAAAATTCTCAATGCCAAAGATTTTGCAGATATTTTTAATGCAGTCATAGCTTTCTTAGGTAAAGTCAAAAGTCAGTTGATACTTATGGTACTAATTTTCATGTATTAACCTTAAAATCTTACATGTGAAAATGGCCTTTCAAAATTAAAGAAATAATAATACTGTAGATAATAGGTTACAATGAAATCTATTCAGTATGTACCCAGATTGAGAAATAGCATTTCAGTCCTCATTTCATTTCATGCCCCTTTCCAAAGATAACCACTATTCTGACTTCTGACAACACAGATTTACTTATCATTGAAGAGAATCATCCTTTATGTGCTCTTCTGAAACAAGTTTCTTTCTGCTTAACTTTATGTTTGCAAGATTTATCCATTGCACTATTGATAAGCATTTTAGGAGTTTTCCTTTAGAGTTATGTATAATACTAAATTCAAGATCTTGTACATATCTCTTGGTAAGTGTGTGACTTCCTGATATGCTAATTAACCCCTAAACTATTAGTCATCAGTTAATAATCACAATTTATAGAGAAATATCAATAATCTATTAATACTCCAATCCCTTATTCTTCTCAAGTTAATGATAGCAGCTTTGTGATGTGTTTTGTTCTAGCAGAAAAATAACTGATAGAGCATCTTAAACTTGTGGAGGATTGATTTTATGCTTTGTTAGGGTACATCTGTTTCAGTTTTATGTCTCGCAACTAGAATATAGTGTTTAAAATTTTTAAAGTCATGATTTCTCTGAGGTTCTAGTGCAAAACACAGGTTTACCAAATCCTAACTCCAGACTCTTTGTCCTATAGTAGGCAGCTACTGAAATCTCTGCTCAGTTCTTTCAGCTTTCCCAGTTATTGTTAGTCATACCCATTCATGTGCAGTTCAAAATTTCTCTTTTACACCTACCTTCCAACCCCCCTGCAACAAAATTTCAAGCTTCTCTAGCTACCCTAAACTCCATCTCCATCTCCATCTCCATCTCCATAGTCCTTGTGCTGATCAGACTGACTTTTGTTTGAGTTCCTTATGCTCCTAGCTATCTGAACTGGAGCAGGGTGGATAAAAATTTGGATATAATTCAGTATGGTTTTGTCTTGTTTTATTTTGTTTTCCCCTCTTCTTTTGAAAGGTTGAATTCTCTCCAGAGTTTTTGAACTTAGTCACTCTCAGGTTCCTTCAGACATTTTTTTCTGATCTGTTCAGAGTTTATAACTTATATATATATAGTTGTTAGGCAGGTAGATATACTGAGTTGTGAACTGCTCTGTCATTACCTCAATCGGAACATCAGTAATTGAGAATTAAGCAAATCAAGTATTAAAATAAAAGCAGATTTATATTTAGTGAAGATTGAAAGAGAAATTATATACAGCTGGAGGAGGGTGGGGTATGAAAGACTTAATAGAAAAGGTTAGTATTTATGGTGAACCCTAAGGGATGGTTGGGATGGACTTTCATTTGTGGAGATGGTGGCAGAGTATTCTAAATGGAAGGAATAAATTGAACTGATGGGAAAGTACAGACTGTTTATAGGAAAAATTAAGAGTCTGATTTGACTGGTGGGTTACTTTCAAGGGGAGTAAAAAGAAGGCTGGAAGCCAAGTGCACACCTGTAATCCCAGCTACTTGAGAGGCAGAGGCAGGAGAATCACAACTTTGAAGCAAGCCTCCACAGCTAGTGAAACCCTGTGTCAAAAAAAAGGGGAGGGGGGCCTAAGGATACAGCTCAGTGGAAAAGGACCCCAAGTTCAGTCCCTTATACCCAAACAAACAAAAACAGACAGGAAAGTAGGAACTATTTGAAGTTTTTAAGTTTTGAGCTTAATCTGGTAACATAGCAAAGATCAGAGTTAAGAAAGAGGGCCGAGAGATCAATTAGGAAGGTATTGGTGACAACATACCCATCAAGAATTTCAAAATACAGAAAATGAAGGAGATAAATAAAGGTGGAAACCAAGTAGCTGAAAGAACAGGGACTTACTGATACAAGTTGTTACTATTTAACATACATACATATTTTTCATAAATAAAGTTAGGATAATTTAAATAAAGGCTGTACTGCCTTTGTAGGAAATAGAGCTCTGTTCTCTTGGCTCCTGAGCTTTTCTCTGATTTTTTTTGGGGGGTTGGGGGGCATTGTTTCATATTTTCAACTAAGCCGTTGTGCCTGTCAGCACTCATCAAATTATTGGATTTTTTTTTTTTTTTTTTTTTATGTGCTGGGGATTGAACTCAGGGGCACTCAACCACTAAGCCACATCCTCAGCCCTATTTTGTATTTTATTTAGAAACAGGGTCTCACTGAGTTGCTTAGTGCCTTGCTTTTGCTGAGGCTGGCTTTGAACTCACGATCCTCCTGCCTCAGCCTCCCGAGCCACTGGGATTACAGGCATGCACCACTGTGCCCAGCTATTGGATCATATTTATGTTGGAACTTCTGTTCTCAGTATAACTAGTTTAATTAGAACTGAGAAAATTTATCTGCTTTCAAAAAGAACACCAATGTAAAACTATCAGTTATCAATACTAATGTAGCCAGCCATTTGAAATTCTTTTGCATACAAGAAGGATTTATGATAGGAATGTATATGATTAATAGGGAGCTCATAAGAGTCCCAGAATAGCAACTACAGTACATGACCAGAATTTCAGCAACAATTTGTGGGACTTTGAGTTAAGGAGACCTACTTTCCATGTTCTCTCTTATTTGTATTTCATTGCTCTGCATTATCCATATTACTTCCGAAATCCTTTCGAAATTTACTTCCGTATTTCTAAATGAAACTTCTCAGAATGCTATCTATGTTCACCTCTGAGAGTTTATGGTAAACATTTGTAGCAAACAGTGTCCCACCTTTTTATATATTAAAACAACATAAAAAGTAACATCTCTGAAATTACATGGCACTTTGTAAAAAATATATATGGCTTTGTAAATATTAACTCTGTGCTAAACTGAAGAACTCAATTGGACATCATATCTTGGAGCTTTTGTTTTTGTTTTTAAAACTGGGCCTGTGCCCTAAAACAATATTGTTAATGGTGGAAGGTTTGTTAAGAAGAGTGGGTAATGTTGTCTGTTTTTTGTGGTAATGATAGTATGTTTATGTCCCAATAAACCCACTGCAAATTGAAGATACATGCATTTAATACAATTAAACTACCCAATATTATAGCTTAGCAACATAGCACAATGCAGAGTATCAGTTGTTATCAGTGTCATTGTGAACCATGCCCTTAGCTGGGAATTGCATTTCACTGCTGCTGCCTAGCATTGCAAGAGTATCATTATACCACATTTTGCTAGCCCAAGTAAAGATCAAAATTTAGAATTTGAAGTATAATTTGTACTCAATGTGTACTGCTTTGGCACCAGTGTAAAATAAAACAATCCTAAGTCAAACCCTTATAAGCTGGGGACCATCTGTACTGGCAGTTCTATTCTTTGGTAATCTTCTTGATATTGAATTTATAAGATCAGTTTGAGAATCCTCCTGGGCTTTTTTTTTTTTTTTTTTTTCCCCTCCTGGGCTTTTTAAATCATACCCGCCCGTCCACTGAGGGTTGAACTTGGGAATTTTACCACTGGGCTCTTTCCTTAAATTTTTATTTTGAGACAGGTCTCACTAAATTGTCAAGGTTGTCCTTGAATTTGCCAAGGCAAACCTTGAATTCAGGATCCTCCTGCCTTAACCTCCCAAGTAGCTGGTATTACAAGTGTGAGCCACCACATCTGGCTTTTTTTTCTTTTAAGAGTTGAATGAAATGGGGGCTAGAGTTGTAGCTCAGTGGTAAGAGTGCTTGCCTAGCATGCATGAGGCACTGGGTTCGATCCTCAGCACCATATAAAAATAAATAAAATAAAGGCATTGTCTCTACATACAACTAATATATATATATTTAAAAAGAGTTGAATAAAATGATTTTATTAAAGACTAGCTGAACGTCTTTGCAATTATAAATTGTATTATTTGACAATACATGTTATAAAATCTCCCAATATTTAACACTGAAAAAGGTAAATTACTAAAAGGTTTTTTTGTTTGTTTGTTTATTTTGGTTGGGGGAATATACTAGAGATAGAACCCAGGGGTACTTAACCTCTGAGCCATATCCCCAGTCCAGTCCTTTATTTATTTATTTATTTTATTATTATTATTTTTTCCCAAGACAGGGTCCCGCTAAATTGCTTAGGGCCTCGCTAAGTTGCTGACAGTGGCTTTGAATTTGTAATCCTCCTGCCTCAGCTTTCAGAGCCACTGGTGTTACAGGTGTGGGCCACTGTGCCCAGCTCACTAACCATTTTAAAGAGATTGTTACAAATAGAATATTCCATCAAGAATGTATGTGTTCAATATTGTAGCGACTATTTATTTTCCAAACATTTTATTTGTTTTAAATATTGATTTAGTTTTGTAGCCAAAGCTTATAATTAAATCCTGGAAAAAAATTTTTTCTTACAGGGCTGATCCTTTGTCCAATATGGTTCTAACCTTCAGTACTAAAGAAGATGCAGCTGCCTTTGCAGAAAAAAATGGTATGATTGGTCTGTTTTTGTTTTTTCTTTTCACAAATAAAGTCAAGGTATGATTTTATGTTTTTAACTAAAACCATTGTGGAATATAAAATTTGAGTTGAAAGAAATCTTTCAATATATATAATTTAGTGGTTCTTAGTTTTTTTGCTATAACAGGATGAACAACTCCCTTCCCAAAAAAAAGAAAAGTCAAAGAAAAATGTAAAATGGAATGCCTAATGTTACATGTAAAAGCCAAAATCCTCTAATCTGAAGTAGAGGAAGGGCAGGGAATAAGACCACTACCTTGTTTCTGAATTCCTCTACAAAATTACTAACACATGGTTATTTAAACTTTCATGTCATAAGGTAGCATACTGCAATATTGACACCTATTATTAAGTTCTCTTTTACTTTGATCCAAAATCTAATGCATATTATTCTATATAGCAGCTCTTTTATTAAAAATAGTTATCATTATCATATTCACTCTCAGTTTTTCATTAAGCCTAAATATCTGCATTTACTACTTTTCTAGATATGGTGGACTAATACCAAGCATAATATCAATATTATATGAATGTAGTCCAAAAGTATATTAGTTTGGGGGACAGCTATGTTGCACCATTGAATTATGTTGATTTTACTATCAACAATAGTGCAAAATATTTTTCTTATTTTCTGCCGTTAGGTCAACATAGTATAGTGAAAGGAAATGTGCAGTTAGACCACTCTGGGTGCTAGTCCTTATTATGCCACCTTGAACCAGTATGATTTTGGGGTTAATTTCATAATGGACTTAATGCTTCTTCATAGTTGAAATAAGATAGAGTACCTGGTACATAATAGATACTTGGTAAAGATTAGTTCTGACTCTCATCTCCCTCCATCTGGCATTTATGTTGTTCATCTCCCTCAGATTTAAATGTACTGCTGTACATTTGTACCTAATGTATTTTGTTTGGCAATACATGTTAGAAAATGTCCCAAATTGGTCAACTTGAACTTAATTCTGATATAGTTATCTATTTGAATGAGACAATATCTTAAATACATTGTTACTATAAGCCATTATATAAATGTAAAAAAAATTAGTGTTTTCTAATCCATTTGACATATAAATATGAAAGCACTGTGAAAGCATTGTGGTGATGATTACTATCCAAAATGTTTTTTTTCCCCCACTTAGTATTGCAGGTTATGATTACAAGTCTGAAACCAGGGACTAAGATATGTAGCATAGTGATAGAGCATGCTTAAGGCCCTAGGTGGCTCCCATTGCTGTACACAAAAAATAGTATAAAGCCGGGTGGGGTTTGTAGCTCAGTGGCAGTACACATGTGGCATGTGTGAGGCACTGGGTTTGATCCTCAGCACCACATAAAAATAAATTTAAAAATAAAGGTATTGTGTCCATCTACAACTAAAAAAAATTTTTGTTAAATAGTACAAAGCCAAACTACTTGGGTTTGAATGCATGTTGAATTATTATATTGTATTTTTATTTCCTCATATGTAAAATGGGAATTGTTGTGAGGATTAAATGAATTATAAAACAAAATGCTTAAAATAGGTTTTGATACATAGTTAAGTATATAAGTATATCCTATTATGGTTGTTTTTAAAATAGACTTTTAAAACTTAAAAAGGACTTTAAGTGCAATTCCATATTAATATTTGGCAAGTTCTAAATTTCTTAATTACATAATTGTTCTTAAAAGTGATCTATCTTTATTATTTTGACTTAAAATAATATTGTCAAAATATTATTTGCTTTAGAATAATATTTCAATTAAACTACAAGTTATCAAAAACAGTTGTGTTTATGTTTTCCATCCTTTTAACCTACCATATTTCATGACTGACACCTTGAAAATTACTCATTTGAGGTCTGTAACATAAGTTTAATAACAGGAAATTTAATTAAACTGTTAAATACCTGGTTAATCTCTAAGTGGTCACATGTGATGTGGTCACATCATGTGACTGCAGTTGTGATGTGAATTGTAGGTGTGAACTAGCCACTGCTGCTGTTGATATCAGGTGCCTTTCCAATTAATTTCTACTTCCCTGGGAAAGAAAACTGAAGAGCATTGTCCAAGTCAGTAGGAAATATAACTTGAAAAAACAGTGGATAATGACTAGGAAAACTGTAGACGAACAGTGGATCAGGATTTCTAACCTACTTCACATCAGAAACTGTCTTGGTCATTACTTTGTCTCAAGCACCTGGCACAAAAGCTGACATATGATGGATACTCAATATCAAATGAAATTAAAGACATTCTAAAATATACTGTTGTACTTAAGAAATTGAAGCTACTCTGATCACCTGAGGAACTTCTCAGTTATTACATCCTAGAATTCACTTGTAATTAGCCTTGTTAACATTTAGCATTGATTTTATTTTATTTTTTGGTACCAATGATTGAACCCAGGGGCACTTAGCCACATCCCAGCTCTTTTTTTTTTTTTTTGTATTTTTATTTAGAGACAGGGCCTCCCTAAGTTGCTGAACCTATGATCCTCCTGCCTCAGCCTCCCCAGCCACTGGGATTACAGCCATGTGCCACAGCACCCAACAGCATTATGTATTTTTAAATAAATAAGTCTTGCTTCTTCAGCTATAGTGGAAGCTAGGTCTAAATAAACAGTTCTGGAGTGCTACAGAATCATGTGTTGGAGGATCTTTTCCAAATTGCTCAGCAATCCCCTTCATTCTGATTTACCTCTCTTGGGTAGGTGATAAGGGACTTAAAAATGAATCCTCCTTGCCCCCAGACCAGACATCATTTTGTTATGAGCTAGTGCTGTTGAAGAGTGAGTGAACTAATGTTCTGGTAATTTAAGGAGTTTTTAAAAAATTAGAAGTACTATTATGTTAAAGACTATAGGATTAAGAGGCTGGTAACCTGAATTCTAATCCCACAATTATCTCCTTCACAGGAGAGCCTGAACAGTTTATGCTTCACTATATTTAGTGTTTGATAAACATATTTATCTTATTTTTGAAATGAGAAGTTTGATTGGGTGATGCTCAAAACTATATATATTTTCAGGATTTTAAGTCCTTGGACCAGCTCATACGCCCAGTGATATATTTGTTTGTTTGTTTGTTTGTTTGTTTGAACCCAGGAGCAGTCTACCACTGAGCTATATCCCCAGTTCTATTTTTTATTTGAAATAGGGTTTTCCGTAGTTGCCCATGCTTGCCTAGAATTTGTGATCCTCCTGCCTCACCCTCCCTGCTTGCTGGGATTATAGGCATGTGCCACTGCACCCATCTTTCAAATTTTATACTTAAGAAATACAGTTCTATTATGAATCAAGGATAACTGGAAATTTATACTGCACATAATAATGAAATAAAATATTTAAGATCAGTATTATATTATAAAATCCCCTGTTAATTACCTGTTTTCAGTTTCTTAACCATTTTTCTATAGGTCTTTTTATATCAGAGTGCATACACCTCTGAAACTAAAGTTTCCCACCTGCTGTTGATCATTTCTGTAATTATCTGTTTTTGTTGTTTTTACACAGCTGTCTATTCTCACCATAACCAACTTCTTTGAAAACTTGGTTTTCTAAAATTGCAGAGTAGGAAAGAAGAAAAGGCTGAGTGCCTCTTACAGCAATTTTCCTCCCTGTTCCCCATCCTTCACTTTCCCACCCTCAACATACTTACACACAAAGCAAAGCAAACATAAGTACCCCTTGTCTGTGGCTTTAATGCAAGGCATCATCCTAAACATCTCTCTTTAAGCTCAGCATCTATTCCAAAGGGAACTCTTCAAAGATAACCTTTCTTTATTAGAAGAGAATATCTGGGGCTTCCTCTGAAATGTAGATGAACCTTACTTCAATTCTTTGTGTACTGAAAAGACCCACCTTTCTCACCCTTGTGGCTTTTGTCTTTCCTTGTGTTATGTGAAGGATGGGGAGGAGAAGGAAGCTGCATCATGGAGAGTGGAGGCAGAAAACAGCTGTGGAAAATGTGGGTAGTAGAAGACTAAGATCTACAACCATTTACATGCTAATGAAAACCAGAAATGCCTCTCCACCCCCCACCCCACCCTCGTTTGATCTGATTTGAAACTTTGTGACTTTTCTTTGGTATGTCATTTTGCCCCCTGTGTTTTTCTCATTGCTGTTAGCTATAAAAACTCTTTGAAATTCTCAAAATAAAGGAAAGTTTCTTGCAGGAATAGGAGGGCAGAGAACAAGCTGTGAAACTGCATTGTGTTCACAGTGAGTCTGTTGGGGAGGAAAACCCACCTCTGAAGTAATAGAAGGTAGAAACAGGAAAGGAGGCAGACATATCCAGCCCTGGATCCTGAAAAAGATAGAAAAGATTGCTGGAGATACACTGCAGGACTTAGAATTCTCCCGTAAGTTGACACCATCAGTTAGGTCTGGACTTCCCACCTACTTTAACCTCTTAAGAGTCTCAACCACACATCCTGTGACTGTTAAAAGATAACTTTCAAAACAAAAGTAAGAATCATGACTCTTGTCAGGTACAAAATTCAACTAAAAGATTTTATTTCATTCATGATACAAGCAAACAAGGCAGATGTTCTAACAAGGACACATTTATGTAGAATAAAGAATTTGAGGTCAATTACAAATGAGGACAAAAATTATTATTTTCCTTGGAGAAGAAGGGTGTCAGTAAGAACCAGTGGGACACAGGACAGAATCTGTATATGTATTAGTTGTATACAACTTAAAAAGAGTTGCTAAATAGCTGAAAGACAAGAAAATGAGCTAAAAGCCTTATAATGCTAAAGGAGAAGGATATGCTAGAGTGCATATTTTTCCACTGAAATCATGGAAAAATGATTTTTTGATTTTGAGACTGGGTCTCCCTATGTTGCCAAAGATGGTCCGAAACTCCTGGGTTAAGGAATCCTCCCATCTTGACCTCCAAAGTAGCTGGGACTACAGGCATGTACCATTGCACCTGGCTTCTCCCTATTTGATAGGAAATAATCTCAAATAGAGATTATTCATTATCACAAAATAAGATTAATGTACTTTTTTGCCCTGATTATTTACGTAGGTATAATAAGAATATTAATGTTTAAAGAATATTAATTGACCATATAAATTTTCTTAAGTTTGCTTTAGTCAAAGTTTTCATAAAGAATCTCAGATTGTACTTTTTTAAGTCTCTTAAGGCTAGGAATCCAAGCCAAGAATTTGCCACTGTATATGTTGTGCAGTACCTATTGATTTAGGCAAATCTCCCCTTCTCAAAATCCCCAAGCCAGGTGCAGTGGCACATGCCTGTAATCCCAGCACTTTGGGAGGCTGAGACAGGAGAATCGTGAGTTCAGAGCCAGGCTCAGCAACGATGAGGCACTAAGCAACTCAGTGAGACCCTGGCTGTACATAAAACACAAAATAGGGCTGGGGATGTAGCTCAGTAGTCGAGTACCCCTGGGTTAAATCCCTGGTACCAAAAAAAAAAAAAAAAAAAATCCCCAGAATATTTTCCCAACAAGATGGGAAACTGTATAAGCCAGGCTCCAGGCCACTTTTCCTGGGAAGCTGCATAAAGTCAAACTTTGTTCCTTAAAAGTATCTGCTCATGGGGCTGGGATTATGGCGCAGTGGTAGCATGCTCGCCTAGCACGCATAAGGCACTGGGTTCGATCCTCAACACCACGTAAAAATAAAATAAAGATATTCTGTCCACTTACAACTAAAAAATAAATATTAAAAAAAAAAGTATCTGCTCATGTCTGATTAAAGAGCATCATTCTTAAATATCTCATTACGGGTAAGGCATTAATTCCGTAATTCCATAATCAATGCTCCAAATCACATTATATTAAAAGGAGGATAGATCACTATTGAACATTTGCAAATAGTTATATTGTCATAAAATTTAAGCGTATTTAGTAAGAAATTCCAAATTTTGGAGGTGTCACAGGTAGAATGAGATTTGTAGTATTTCCATTTACAAAGAAAGCTCTACTAAATTGTAATGAGTTATAACATCTTAAGAGGAAAAAGAGTTTCCTAATATATTGAAAATATAGAAGAGTAAAAAGTACCAGTGACATCCCAAACATAAAAAATTAGTCATCCTTCATTAATACATTCAGTCCTATATAATTCTTGTTCTATTGGATGATAATGTTTTTGCATCTTGACTAGAGTTCTGAAAATCCTGACCCATTCAACTAATAGTGGTCTTAAAATTAAGTGATTGCATCAAAAACCTGTACCCCCAAGTATCTGTTTAGTCCTTTTCTGTGGGGTTTTGAGATAGTGCTGTTTTGTTCAAGATGAAGTACTTTGGCCTGTAGCAAGAGCTTTTAGGGAAGCATAAGCCTGAAACAAAACTAAAGATCATAAAAGACTTAAAATAATTGTAATTTTCACAAGTGGAATATGAGTTCATAAGAAGAATAATGTAACTTAAATTCAAGTCCAAAAAGTCAAGAAAAATCTGCAAATACAATCATTGAAGTATACTTTCAAAGAAGACAGTGGACATTCATCTGATTTTTAAAAATGGATGAATGTGATGTGGGGGCAGACAAATGATACATTTATAGTTGCTGCCTTTTTTCCCCATCGTAAAGTTCACAGTCAACAAGAGAAAAGTATAACAGATTTATTCAATCAAGGTTTTAATATGTATGACACAGGAACCTTCAGAAATGAAGGCATAAAGACCCATTATGCTTTGATTCAGTGAAAAATTGATAGACTTGTAGAAATGTGATTGGATAGAATGAGTATGATATAATGGTAATATACTGAGGGGGCTGGGCAGCAAGGCCTGTCTGTTCAGATTCTTTGCCTCTCTGTGTGGCATTCCTTCTACGTAAAGGACAGGACCCCTTCTGGAAGCAGGGTCTTAAAATCTATCAGATAAGACACATCAGAGAATTTTCTTATGGCTAGCTTTTATATGGAAAGTCAGGGAAGGTTAGAGTAATATTTTAAGATTTTATGACTAGTTTTGAGAAAAAGGAGTTCTAATGCCAGTTGACTTGCCTTTGGGGAAGAAAAATTCTGGTTTCTCTGGTCTGCAGGAACAGTTCAGAAAGATCTTCCTTCTGAGCTCCTTTCCTAAGGTTCAAAATACTTAGCATGCCAAAGCACTATGCTTCAGGGTATCATTTTTCTGAGTCCCAATAGTAGACTTTACAGAAGAAAACACTTGAAATATGAATATGCCAATTACAAAGTATTATATAAAAATTGTGAAGAAACATCAAGTGAAAAGACTTACTAAGTCTGGGCTGGTCCTAAATAGCTGTATATTAATACAACTCAGATAAGAGATGTGGATTCCCAAGTTGTTATTTACTAGTCTAGAAGACATAAGATTTAAACTAAAGATATGATCAAGTTAATATTTCACAAAGAATAAATGAAACAGTTGTGTATTTATCAAGCAAAGCAGTACAAGGTCTCTTATGAATAGAGCCTGTTATGGACAATGAGGGCATTGACAAATTTCCATATATCACACAATTTCAGAAATACTTTAATAACATTTTACCCATCAAATTTAATATTAGTGGCTATGCATATACTCACTTGACATCTCTTCCATAGAACCTCATTAGTAGTAACATATCAAACCTAATTATTTCTTTTTACAGAGAGAAACAGTATATCTTTGTGACTTTCCAGAGGCCCTCTTGCAGAATCTCAAGGATAATTTTAGGTACAAAGATATCCTGAAAGTTTTATTTTTATATTCAGGATTTAATTTGAGGAAGGCAAAAATCAAAAGTTGTGGTTCTAGGCATGTAACTCAGTGGTAGAGCACTTGCCTGGCATGTGCAACAAGCCCTGAGTTCAATTTCCAGCATTGCAGAAACAAAAAACAAAAAGTCATTAGGAGATGTGAACACTTAGGATACGCATAGAATCATGGGTGCCTAAGAAATGGTATATTTGCTCATATATATATATCTGCTCATTTCAGAGTCACAATAAAACTTACTGCTCTATACAGAACCTTAATTCTTAAGTGAAATAGTCAGCATAAAACTTATAAAGTTATTCTGATAAACCAGAACTTTTGCATTTTAGGAAGATTAGACATAATAGAGAATAATGGTATTATAGATGAAGACAGTACAGCAATGAAACAAAGCTCAGCAAAACTGAGCAAACTTTGGTAAGATTTTGATATATTTCATAGCTTTTCAGATTTATCTTTGCACAAACTCTAATTTAAGGCAAATAAAATTTCCTTTCTTGCAAATCTTATATAATTTTCTGTGTCTGTTCAGGTTTTGTCTTTTGCCATTTTCTTTCTGGCAGTCTCTTTACTTGAGGTCATGCCCTTAGTAAACAATTCACATCTTGTCACTTTGCATACAAAGTTATTTCATTACCTTAACATAAAGTCATAACCTCTCTGCCACTATTACTTCTAGTAGAGTTTCATTCATTTACATTATATCTTTTAACCAAAGTTACTTTGATTTCATAAAGAAACGAATAATTTTAAAACTTACCAGTATTTTGGTTGATTGGTGGAACTCATAAATATACCTAACAATACTTACTTTAGTCATATGGATTCCTCATGCTCCAGCTTCTCCAAGTGGCAAAAATGAATGTGTTCAGTAGACAAACTCAAAGGTAAGAGTTGTCTGTAGCATATAAAAATGAGAAGAATGTATGAACTCAAAATTTAGCTTAGTAATTATGCAGGAGAGATTTCTTTCTCATCCATTACTAGGTTCATGGCTAGGACCTTTATAACAAAGGACAGATTAAACAAGGTGTACAAATTTATCTAATATAAATTTTATGTGACATGGTATGGGAGCTTTCAGAAACAAAGACTCAGAGAAACCTGTGGGTTTCAATGAAGTACTGCATAGTTGTACAGAAATTTGATTGGACAAAGTGGGTATGATCCAGTGGTAATAAGCTAGGAAAACTTAGCCAGACCTGTTAGTTCAGATTATTCTTTATGCCTATGGCATTGCTTTCTTCTGAGTATAGGACAAATGACAGGAAGGCCAAGGAATTCTTTTATGCACTGCTGCAGAGGATAAGGGCTAGAAATCAGAGTTGCCCTTTACTTCTGCTGTTTCCTCAAATGCCAGGGTGACACATTTGAGGATAATGTGTCCTGAGCCCCTTCTTAATCAATGGCTCAGTATTTTGTCTTACTTATAAATGACCAAAGTATCTAATAAATGTCCATTAATACCATCCAAGTTTTTAAGTTACCTAACAATCTTGGAAATTAATTTTTAAGGTAACATAACTATAGAATATAATTGCTTTTGAAACAAAGGTTCCAGAATAATTGATCACATTGATTAAAACACAGATTTACATCTTCCATGACTATAAACATTAAACAAATAATGCTAGCTTATTACATCAGTAAACCGTTATAACTTTAGAAAGAACATATCAAAGTAAAATAATTCATGTTTACATTTTATCTAACAATGACAGTCAGTAAACAGCTGTTTTTTATTATGCCAAAATTATTGTCTTGTTTGCCAAAGATTTACCTACATTATGTGAATGTGAGTTCTTAAAATGTTTACGTTAATCTGTTTAAGAATACTTTGTAAATCTAGAAGGTTTTAAAAATTCAGGGTTTTTAGGAATTTTAGGATTATTCAATTAATATAACATCTTCCTCTGTAAACTAATCAGAACAGAACTCCTTAAAGAGATTTTGTGATTTAATTCAGTAATGCCATCTGGAGGTAGAAAAACATTACCTACATCCACATGAGCAGGAAAGACTTTTCTGTATTACAATATGTAATTATTGTATGTTGATAGACATAGAGCAGTCACACAGAGAATTTATAACTTCAATTCTAAAATATTAGCCATGGGTTAATAAACACAGAATTGTGAAATGTACCGGTTCATGCCAGAGAGCTGTTGTCTTTTCACTGAGTATAAATTCTTAATTGATTTGAGCTCAAAATAGAAAAAAACTAATAGACTAGATTCTCTTGTCTTTTCTTAGCAGAGAATAGACCTCTACAAACCATTAATCTGTTTACAAGGATCATCATATGGTCAGACTGTAAAACCAATTCCTAAGATTAATACAAAATCAAAGATTGCAAAAAAGACAGCAAAGGTCTCTTGCCTCCTTTTTTTTTTTTTGGTACTGGAGACTGAACTCAGGGGCACTCGACCACTGAGCCACATCCCCAGCCCTATTTTGTGTTTTATGTAGAGACAGGGTCTCACTGAGTTGCTTAGTGCCTCACTGTTGCTGAGGCTGACTGAACTCATGATTCTCCTGTCTCAGCCTCCCTAAGTGCTGGGATTACCGGCTTGCACCACTGCACCTGGCTAAATTTGCCTACTTTTAATTGGTAAATCTGTTGGATGTCTCACTGAGATTTCCAAAATTGTTGAGAGAAAATTTTCAGAAAAATAGTCATGATTCTAACATAAATATAAAACAAACATTTATTAAAGAATTTATTTTTATTTATGTGAGTCTGGCAAATGTTATAAACCAAATCAAGACAACACCAGTTTATGTGGGGTAAAGAAATGTTGAGATAAACTGCAAATGGAGACAAAACTGGTTTTTCCAGGACTAGGGTAAGTGGGAGGGTGCATTAAATCTACAGTGAGACAGGACAGAATTTCTATTTCTGTCAGTTACAGTTGATGCATCTTATTCATGACAATCATGTTCGTAAAGTCACCAGGAACATCAAATGAGCAAATACTGAAAATTGCTCTTAAGGAAATAACATACGTGGGTTCCAACAAGCCTCTGCATGTCCTTTTATCAACAGATCAATACCAAGTACTTCTGTTTAAAGACACATCATTTACTATATATTGTTGATTCATCAACATTGAACTTGTAGCCAGCAGCACTGTAACTCATACCTAAACAAACCTATCTAATACCCATATTGATATATCATAATCTTCTTATGCTTAGGGAAACTAGAAAGACTTCTGCACAATGCTTTGAGGACCATTTTTTTAAAAAATGAAATTACCAACAAGAAGCGCACACATACACACAAAGAAAACCCGCAAGGGCTGGGGTTGTGGCTCAGTGGCACTGGGTTCAATCCCTAGCACCACATACAAATAAAAAAAAAACAAACACAAAAATGTGACTCTAAATAGACCTTGAAAAGTATACTTGTTTGCAGTGTGAGTGCTGAAACAAGAAGGGCAGAATATTACCTTGTTTGACCTCAACTGGGACCATGTGTATTAAGCAACTCAAATTTTTTACAATTCTGTGCATGTCATAAATGACCATAGAAACACTGTGAGTGTTAATTTGGGGGTTACAAATTTTAGTAAATGAATTCACAAATAATGAGGATTATTTGTACCTACAAAGGTTTGGGGTTTTATTATTTGTTTTTTAACAAATAATAAAATAGCTCTTTTCCTCCCAGTCCTTAGAGGGCTTGAGGGGTGTGGCGGGGTGGGTGGCAGGAGGAAGGCAAGGAGGAAGCAGCAAAAGGGGTGGAAGAAGAAGAGAAAGAGAAATTTGAAATGAATTTTCTCATAGCGGTAGAGTTAAACATAGTGGCTTAGTGAGCTACCTAGTGTATTATAGATTAAATAGAATTCTGAAAATCCATATGCATAGCCTATACCCAGATCAGTTACATCAAAATCTCTGGGAGTGATTTTGGGATACTCATGTATAGTTTCTTTCTTCAAAAAACATATTCTAAATTTCTAACAATTGTTTCAAATGTACTTTTGGAACACCAAGCTTCAATAATTAAAATCTTGTTTCGTTTTGTGGCAAATTCTAAATACCATGATTCCAATTACTGCTTTGAAAATAAGAATAAACTATATATCAAGTTATTATTTGAAAAGATAAAATTTAAAAGGACCATTGACTAACATCAAAGAGTTTTTGTTTTTGTTTAGAAAGGTATTGTAGCTATAGGATACTAATAATAAATATTTCAAGTGCCTCATGTTTGCACCTTTGCTTGTTGAAATTATATAATTTTCATGGAAAGAACTGCCAGTGTATCCAAAACATTGTTATTTTCTGAAAGAAGATCTAAGATAACATTTTCTAAAAGAAGATCTAAGATACTTTTAATTTATTCTAAACCTTCTCTCGCCCAATCTCTATATTAGATACTTGGTTAATTTCAAAGTAAAGGGACATTTTATAAAGTGAAATTTTTAAAAAGGTTTTCTCCCCCCACCCTTTAAATTATACATTAGGTTTATGCTTTGCTTTCAGTCCAGTATAATATCAGTATACACCCTAGTGAGGAATCTTGAAACATTGCAAGTACCAATGTCCATCTCTTTAGCCTCCCAAAGCTTTGCTATTCTGATCCCATGTGTTAGTTAGCAGTAACTTTCAGTTATGTTTGCTTGTGCCAAATTATGTGATGTTTCTTGTTCTGGCATAAATTAAACTTCACTTCCAAACTAAAGTCAGGGTTGTGCTTAAATTATTAAAGGAGAAAGACTTTTCACAGGATGGGAATGAATGTTCCTAGGATTAAGACATTTAACAAGCAATAAAAGAACTGATAAAACTTTCTATTTTTGCATTACTGTACCATAAATGAAATGATTCTGTAAACAAAGATGAATGGAATTAATTTTCTTTTATCTCATAAATGGAAGTTATAAGTTCATTGCTGTTGTCTGGTTTTGTTCAGGGGCTTTTTCTTCCTTTGGTATATGAAAAGGTCACATCAAATAGTCATATGTAGGAAATAGAACATCCTAACCACAGTGTAGTGATCTACAAAATAAATCGCCATATTTCTTGAAAAAGAAAGTGGACAGTGGCTATTAAAGATCACATTTTAATTTTACTAGTGCATTTCCCAACGGTAACTGCTCTTATTACTAGGGTTTAAAGTTCAGAGTATTTTTGTGAAAGCATTCCAGTGTGTGAAACAGCAAAAGGAACCAGCTACTTATCATTTAGGTGCTGGTGGTTGTATTTGTGGCTAATCCATGCCATATGGCTACTCTCCTTAGTGGGAAGTAATGGCAGCCCTGAGAGATTTACCCCATCCCTGGGGCAGCTGCCTCAGACTCAGTTGCTTTGATCTTCTTCTGTTGTGCAGCTGGGAAGAGTAAGAGCTGGTTTTGAGTGTCCTAATAAGAGAACGTATGGGACCATTGCCCTAGACTACACCTTTATTTCATATAAGCATTCTTCAGAGGGTGTTTCCATTTGAACTCATCAGAAATAAATTTGGGTTATTTAAAAAAAAAAAAGAGCTAAAATTATTATTTCATTCCTAAATTCCAGTGCTCTATTTTTGCAAGATATGTTGCTTTCTTCCCTTTTACAAACAAATTTCAAGTGGTATATAGAAAAGATGAGTGCCATTCATGTAAATTTCCCATTGATAAGTACATGTTTAGTGTCTTTTCAAGTGCTGTTATTCTTAGTTTGTCTTTTTGGCCAAAGTTTACCACTTGCTCCAGTAATGTTTACCTTCAAGTATAGTGAGACCCGTAAATGTGTTCATCCAGTCACTGGAAGGTAAAATACTTTGGAGGGGTAATGCTTGGAAATATGATCAGATTCTTTACAGTATCACAAAAAGGAGCAAATTTTATTAAAATAACAGCCGTACATAATAGAAAAGTTTTCTGAATGATGGATAGAAAAACCAAAAGGAGAGTTTTGTAGTCTTACTTTATTTTCCATTTCTTTTATGATTTGTCATCAAACTCCCCCATGACATTCTTTGCTTTACTTAATAAGAGAAGCATGGTTGTTTATTCATCTTAAGGAACAAAGTTGTTTTCAACAGAAAAAATGAGGTAAATAAATCTAATAATCATAGATGGTTGTAGCATAGTAATATAGAGATTATTATTGACAAATGCAGGTTTCCTCCACATGTATTTTTGTTAGTTTTTCCTAGGGTGTTTTTTGCATCCACATTCCAAACCCTATCATGATACTTCTATTTATTGTTATCACCATCAATAGCAACTAGAATCTGGCTCACAATTCCCAGGAGAAAACCCAAACCAGTTGTTCCTTTATGGAACAACTCCAGTCTTCTCACATTGCAGTGACCCTGGCAGCATTTTGAAACTTCTGACCACAACAGATATCAGACCAATGTCTGAATTCTGATGTAGTAAAATGAATTATTTTTCTCTCAGGTGTGTGTTTGCGCTCTCATTTCTTCTGCATTTCCTCTAATAATGTCTTTATTGATCTGGCAGGTGTAGTAGGAAGCAGTTGAGGGTGGAGAGAACATAGGTTCTCACTTCCATCATTTGGCAAAAAAAGATCATAGAGGTTTTGAGTAATTTGCTAATGGCCATTTCAACCAAACACAGAACTACACTTGAAACCATTTCTTTTCTTCATAGTTGGGGATGGGGCGGCAGGGATTGGGGAAACAGACCTATTTTCCAGGGATTCTTAAGTCTTTTCAAAATATTTTTTTTTAATTGGAAAAACGTTTTACAGTCACATAAGTTGAAAGAAAATAGGCCAAATAAAAATTGCAATTCTGGTATTTTTAAAGAAATTTAGTTCTTTGTATGAGGTGGTTAGCTGCATAGCTTTAAAGTCAACGTGGATTAAAATTCTGGCTTTGGGACTCACTAGCCGTGTGACCTTAGGACTTATTTTCTGTATGCTTTATTTTTTTTTATAAAACTAAATATAAAATCAAGGTATACATAATTCCTACCTCATCATCCAATGAACTTACAAACTTAAAAAAAAAACTATAAAAATACATTTTAAGCACTTAACACAGGATCTAGAGCATAAAACAGTACACCAGGTGTGCTCTTGCATCAAGGCCTTTGTAGTAGTTGCTGTTCTCTTGCCTGGAAGCTCTTTTCAGCATTGGAACAATGCTGACATTGTTCATTCCCTGACCTCCTCAAACTCTTCTCAGAGAGTTTGGGGGTGGGGAGGCTTCTTTATCTTTTTGGCCTGAAATGTTGTCTCCTTAGTGCTATAGGCTATAATATGTATTTTAATTTAGGTATTACTGTATTAGAATTCCGTGTACTATGTGCTTACTTGTTAATTTCTATTTTCTACTTTAAGAAGTTTGGGAAATTTTTGTATCAGTAATTAAGAGAATAATAGCAAATATTCAGTAAATATTATTGGTTATACCTGATTTATTGAATTGAGTATTTTTTGTAATTATCAACATTTGCTGATTAATGTGGGATGTACTTAAGAAGTTTATAGTGTTAAAGGTATGCTGAGTTTATTCAAAAACCAAAACCCCTGTCTGTAGTACGTAACTAGTTTAAATTATAGCAGACTCAGAACATTGCAAATTAAAATTTAAGGAGCTCCAATGTGATGGAAATGTGTTCACATCCACACTTGATACAAAAGTTCATTAGGATAATAGCTGAACTTTGAGTGCTTAATCATAAGCAATAACACAGCAAAATATTTAAGGCACAGGCTTCAGAATCAAATGTTCAAATTCTGATTGTACCCCTTCTTAGCTGAATGACCTCTTGTATTAGTAAACCTCTGTGACCCTTGTTTTACTCAGCTATACAAAGGGAATAGTATTAATTTATATAAAGGTTTTAGAAAAAGTACATTTCTCATAGAACTCAATAAATGATTAAGTGCCAAATGCTTTCTAAGCACTTTACATAAATTTGCTTAATCCTCATGACAACCTTCCATGTTCTTTAGTAAATTTTTTGAAAGGGAAATAACTACTTGTAAATGCACTTATTTTATAGGATTGGGTTTTCTTAAGCTGTAGCTTGGTAATGTGTTTTTATTGAGTAGAAGAGTACTCAAAACATTTTTTCCTGCTCCAAAAGTAAAGCTATGTGGAGCAAGTTAATTGAATCAGTATTTTCTCTCTCACATTCTGATGTTTAATTTGCCTTCATGTTTCCCATTTCCATATAACTAATGAACTTTTCTTTGAAGATGTATGTAGTTCTAGCAGTAGGAATAAGGCAGTTTGAAGTATTGTGTTAAATGTTACATTTTCCTTTTTTGGACACAAAGTAGTATACTTTAAGGGCTTATGTTTCATAGGTTTTACTTTGTGACAAAAGTAAATTCCAGCTAAGGTGCTATTGACATAAGCTTTGTGGCAGCAAGTACTATACTAAGAGGCAGTAGAGTTCCTCAGAACTCATAAGATCAAGAAACTATATAAACTATATAATATTCAGTTTGGACATTTTGTACATGACTGACATGAATCAGATGTTTCAAGATGAGTTGTTTGAAGAAAGTCCTCATATAGAAGAATGATAAATTACAGAGCTAGAAGATGGATCTTATGATGAAAAGTAAAAATGAAAGGGGTTGCTCAGCCTGTTCCTCTTTTCCTAGGAGGCCAAAGAACAGAACTTAATTCAGAATATATAAACAAATAAAACCAGTTTTCAAAATTATAAACTTTGAAAAGAATATGGAGAGAAGATGCAAACTGTAGGAAAAGAGAAGATAGTTTTGACTAGTTGTTCTCAATTTTCTACACATAAAAGCTTCTGGAATTGAGACTTAAAGGACAGCACTGTGTTTGCCAATCCGATTCTTATCCAATGGGCCTTTAGTCAGGCCTAAGAATTTGTAGTTTATCAAGTACTTCCACATGATTCTAACATAGATAGCCCTTGAAACACGTGTTGAAAAAAACTAGTGAAGAAACCGAATGTACGCATGTGCACACACAGTTTTTCCAGATGAGTTCTAAACTCACATAAAGACACCAGATTTTAGAAGAACAGTGAGATGAGTTTTATTGTTCAGTTTTCTTCATTGCAGTTATTAAAGAAGTCACATGTTAAACCTTATAGAGAAAGCTAAATTTTAAATAACATAACCATCAGTATTTGAGCAAGGAGAAATTAAATCATAAATTACACCTTTAATTTGATATATGGTAAGTCATATTCAGGTAATGTTTGGATCCTCTTGGCACAGGGATCCAAGGTACAAATTACTAAGTATATTTTAAGTACAAATTACTAAATATATTTCTTTTGCATTGACATTTACTCCTGATGATAAATTAACATTAAATTATAATAGCCACTGCTTGCTATGTTCTTCAGTTAGCCTTTTAAATTCTGTTCCCGTGAGTTTGTTTGTTTTTGTTTTTTCCCTCTCTAGGATGGAGCTATGACATTGAAGAGAGGAAAGTTCCGAAACCCAAGTCCAAGTCTTATGGTGCAAACTTTTCTTGGAACAAAAGAACAAGAGTATCCACAAAATAGATTGGCACCAACTGTATCTCTGCTTGACTGTGAATAAAGTCAGCTGTGCAGTATTTATAGTTCATGTATACATCTCTTAATCGCCTAATAAATTTGACCTTTAAATTACAGATACATTTTGCAGTTTCTATTTTAAATGTTTTTTTGATGTCTCAAATCAAACATGTTACAATTTCCTATGTGGAGAGATTTTAGGCGATCATACTTCTAGGAAATCATGGTACTTAGAACCTATTAAAGGAAATGCTTGAAATCAGTTGCAACCTTGAAGTTTTGTGCTTGCTTTTTATATAGCCAGTTCCAAGTTAGTGGTGTTTAAGATATCAACCATCATTATTAAAATGTTTAGAAATTCTTTTGTTCTATCATAGAGAAGTATGTAACACTGCAATCTGATAAACATTAACCAGAAACTCCTTATTGAATTTCTCTTCTTTAATTAGAACTTTATTTTCTAAGCTTTTATAAAACTGAATGAATTGTGTTCCATACTAATTTCTGCCCATCAACACTTCATGATTGTGAAGTTTCCAGTGAAGATATTATAGTTAGAAAATGAAAGACTCAACATAAAAATCAGTTCATTGTTGGGGATTTTTAATGTTCACTGTAGTTTTTTGCAAATATAAGTACATGTTTTTATTGATTAACTATCAGGTTATTTGCTCTTAAGCTCTTTAATAAACACTTGGTAGACTAACCCTCATAATAATAGTAGGCACTATTATTTTCCCTGATTTACAAAGGAAAAACAAATCAAGGCTTACAGGGATTATATAACATGCTCATGATTGCACAGATCTGATGTGCCAAAACTGGGACTGGCACCCATATCTGTATTTAAAGCCAATACCCTTAACTACTATAGTTACAAAGAAATAGACTTGATTAATGGCAGCTGATTTCTTTGGTTGTTAATATGTTCTTTAATGTTTTAAAAGTTAATTTTTTCTCAAAATTGCATTTCATAAAAACAAAACTAGCACATTGATCTAGCTCAATAAGGCAATACATCAGAGTATTAATCTATACAATTTTGTTTTGGAAAGCATGTTGGCAATCCTTTTTAAAAATGTTAAATATATAGTCCATTTAATTCTAAAAAGAAATCTAGGCAAACAGCTAGGGATATACACAGATAAATATACAAAGATATTTATTATAGCATTGTTTCTAAAAGCTAATAATTCAAAATAATCTGTCTATTCAAAGAGGAATGAAGTTAAGTGGTGTGTTATATACCTATTAAGAAGAACAAGAATCATCTATATGAATTTTTAATAATTATGTTCAAGGTACACTGCTAAGTAAAAAAATACATGACATGTGGAAGTGAGGGGTTAGTGAATGCCTCTCTATATACATACACACATGTATATATATATATATATATATATATATGTATGTGTGTATATATATATATATATATATTGAATATTTCAGGAAAGATAGAAACAACTGATTTTAATGATTACCTCTGGTTGTGGGAAAAGCATAGGTCATTCACATTTATTTTAACTTTCAATATATTAATGAGCAAATGCATTATTTTTTATAATTATATACATGAAGTTCCACTATAATTCGTGTTATCTAAAACTGTTCTTGAAAATATGTAGTGTTTAATAACTAATACTTTAGAATTTTATTTCAGATGAAAGTTAAGCTTTGAGGAATGATAAAAAATACACTTGTTAAGCTAACAGTTTTATGAAATTCACAGATACATGGAAATTAACATTCTCTCGAACAACAAATGAGTGAAAAAAATTAAAATGGAAATTAAAAAATATCTTGATGGAGTTAGAGAATACCATGCTAAGCAAAGTAAGCCAATGCCCCAAAACCAAAGGCCAAATGTTCTCTCTGATAAGTGGATGCTAATCCATGGGCAGGGGGCATGAGATGAGTAGAGGAACTTTGGATTGGTCAAAGGAGTTGGGGAGAGGAGGGAGCACGGGGATAGGAAATATGGTGGAATGAGATGATCATCATTACCCTAAGTACATGTATGATTGCATGAATGGTATGACCCTACTTTGTGTACAATCAGAGATGTGAAAAATTGTGCTCCATTTGTGTACAATGAATGAGCATTCTGCTGTCTTGTATAACTGGTTAGAACAGATAAAAGAAAAATCTTGAGGCAAACAAAATGGACTTCCAACATACAGAATTTATGGGATTTGGCAAAACATGTTCTAAGATGATTATAGTAATACATCAAAAAATAAAAGCAACCTCAAACAAATATAATGTTAAACTTCAAGGAACTAGACAAAGAACAACAACTTAAACTCTAAGAAGAAAAGGAAAAGATCGGAAATAAATGAAATAGAGACTAGAAAAATAGTAAAAATGATCAAAACTAAGAAGAAAAAATCCCACAAACTTTCATCTAGACCAAGGAGAAAAAGGGTACACTCAAAATCACAAAAGAAGAGATAGTTACTATAGACATAGAAAGGATCATAAGAGATGACTATGAACAATTATATGCCAACAAATTAGCCTAGAAGAAATGGGTAAACTTCTAGATACCTACAAACTACCACTACTGAAGCATGAAGAAACAGAATCTGAGCAGACCAATAAGTTAAGGAGACCAAATCAGTAATAAAAAGTTATCAAAGAAAAGCCCACAACCTGATGATATCACTGCTGAGTTTTACTAGACATTTAAAGAACTAATAAAAATACTGAAACTTCCCAAAAACTTGAAAAGGAATAGTTCCAAGCTTATTTCACAAAGCCAGGGTTGCCTTTAACCCCAAAGCCAGACAAAGAACAACTTAAAGTTAGAAGTGCATTACAAGGGGGATTTTAAAAAGCCAATACCCTTGGCCCCAGAACAGATGTGGCCCCCTGCCTTTTGGGGACTCAGGCTACCTACATACTGGAAGTAACCCCTCCCCTTCCTGTGAAGCAGCCCCCAGGGTATACAAGCTTCTGGAACATCAGAGTTACGGAACACTTGTATCTACCAGTACCACAGCTGATGTGACACCCCCATCCCCAGGGATGCAGACTATCCACTGATCCATGTTGTCGTGCTTCTCGGTGCTGAACATGCCAGGCAATCAAGAATACTGGCTGAGTGGAGCCACATCATCCTTGAATATTACATTTTCCCACCTACCTACAAGTAGAAGATCCCCCTGCATTCTGAGTTTCCTAAGGCACCCCACCTCCCTCAGGAGTGGGTTCATTGCAGCTCTGTATACTTGACCCTGGGCTCAGATTAACAAAGCATCTTGCCAATTCTGGGTCCTTGCTACTTTCTACTCTGGCTCACAGAGTCTGTCCTACTGCTATGTCCCATCATCTGAGGGTTCAGAGTCATGACTACATGGTATCTTATCCCTCAAAGCCCAAGATGCCATGTGCCCTATTGGTTTCTGATTCCACACTGCAGCTATGCCCTGAGCCTCTACATCACCCCTTCTCCTTGGAGCTATACTAGTGCTATGCCCCTTCCCCTTAGGTAACAATCAAGGCTACATTGCAGCCCCTTGGGCCTGAGCTGCTGGAGAATACCTCAGAGCAACAGCCTCTAGCTTATTGAGGGGCCCAGGACTCAAGTCACTGATACTACAGTATTTTCATAATGAGCTGAACCCAGAAACCTGACTCCACTGCTGCTCCAATCACCTGTATGGTTGTCTGTGAGATGGTCACACCCAGTACCCAAAGAGATTCCCTCAGTTAAGATTCCCCATTATGGGGAAAACAGGGAAAGAAACATCCCTAAAGCCCTTACCCTGATAACCTACACAGCCACTATCACTGTCTAGACCACTGAGGCACCTACAGTCATTGCTAGCATTGATCACAATTGAAGAAGCTGCTTGGAAACCTCACTACCACACCCACATGAAACCAGAGTCATCACACCTTGCCCAACTGACACTCTTAGGCTTATCAACAGGTGAATTCTCCCTAGCCACTCCAAAGTTTGGAATACATGACTGCACCACTAGATACACAGACAGTAACACAGGAACGTAAGCAACATAAAAAAGTCAAGAAATGCCAAAGGTACAAAAGTCTTCAGTAACATTTCAAAGAAATGGAAATTTACAGTTTGCCTGAGAAAGAATTCAAATTAATGATTTTAAGAAAGTAATACGAGAGAATACAAATAGACAATTTAATGAAATCAGGAAAATTCATGATGTGAATGAGAAATTCAACAGAGAAAACTATCAAAAAAAGTTTAAAATGAAAATTTCAATCAGTGAAGTAAAAAGTACAATTGAGAGCTTCAATAACAGGCAAGATCAAGCAGAAGGAGGAATCTGTGAACTTGAAAAAAACAGGTCTTCTGAAATTACTCCATCAGAATCAAAAAGGAAGGAAAAGAGTAAAGAGCCTATGGGACGCCACTAAACAAACAGGTATCTACAGTATAGCAGTTTAAGAGGGAAACAGTGGGGCAGGGGGAACTTACTTTTTCTGACAATTTCTGTGTCTTGGGATAGATAAGAACATCCAGATTCTTGAAGCTCAAAAGTCCCTGAGTATATTCAACCCAATGAGGTCCTTTATAAAGTACATTACAATCAACCTGTCAAAAGTTGAAGAGAAATTTTAAAGCAACAAGAGAAAAGAATCAAGTCACATATAAGAGAACTACCATTAGACTGTAGTGGATTTCTCAGCAGAAACTTACAAGTCAGGAGAATACACAATGATGTAATCAAAGCACCAAAAGAAAAATCTGTCAGCCATGACTACTATACCACACAGTTATTCTTCAAAAATAAAAGAATAGTCTTTCTTGGGTAAGCAAAAGCTGAGGGAATTCATGACCACTACCCCTGTTTTACTAGAAATGCTGAAGGCAATTCTTCAAGAGGGAAAAAATGACAATTATTACTATCCTGAATACATATGAAAGTATAAAGCCTACTTGCAGAGGCAAATAAATACATGGTCACATCCAGAATACTCCACTGCTATTATGGCATTGTGTAAATCATACATATATGAAGGTTAAAAGACAAAATCGTGAAAAATAGTTAAGGCTACAATGAACTGATAGAAGTACACAATATAAAAAGATGTGAATTGTGACATCAAAAAATTTCAGGGGAAAGGATTAAAGTCTATGGTTTTTGCATGTGACAGAAGTTATCAACTTAAAATAGTAGACTATAACTATCAGAGGTTTTATATGAGCCTTATGGTAACCACAAAACAAACTACATAAAATTACCACATCATAGAGGTAGACAACAAGAAGTAGAAAGGTGCAAAGGGATTATAAAACTACCAGAAAATAAATATTAAAATGACAGTATTACATCTTTACTTATCTATACTAATGTTGAATGTAAATAGATTAAATACTACAATTAAAAGAGTGGTTAAATGCATAAGAGAGAAAATCTAAGTGATATGCTCCCTATAAAAGACCCACTTATGCTTTAAAGACACACAGGCTGAAAATGAAGGGATAGAAGATATTCCATGCAAATGGCAACCAAAAGAGAGCCAAGATAGCTATATTTGTATTTAATAAAATAAACTGAAAGTCAAAAGCTGTCCCAATATTAGAGCACCTATAGAAAGCAATTTTTGTTGTTGGTGGTGGTGGACTTTTTTATTTTTTATTTTTTTTGAGGGAGTTGCTACCAGGGATTAAACCTAGGGGTGCATAACCACTGAACCACGTCTCTAGCCTGTCCTATTTTATTTATTTGTTTATTTATTTATTTATTTATTTATTGGCAGGGTCTTGCTAAGTTGCTTAGAGCCTTGCAAAGTGGCTGAGGCTGGCTTTCAACTTGCGATCCTGCTGCCTCAGCCTCCTAAATTGCTGGGATTACAGGCATGTGCCACTGTACCCAGCAGAAAGCAAATATTAATGAACATAAAGGGAGAAATACATAGTAACACAGTAAGAGTAGGGAACATTTAACACCTCTCTTTCGACAATAAATAGTTAAATCAGACAAAAAATAAATTACTGGAATTGTACTTTTAATCAAATGGATAAAGCAGACATATACAGAACTTTATGTTCAACAGAATACACAATTTCCTCCAGGACACATAGAATATTCTTCCAGATAGACCATATGTTAGACTATAAAACAAATCTTAACAAAGTTAAGACTAAAATCTAGTATCTTTTCAGACCACAATGGTATAAACAAGATTTCACAGAAGAAATCTTGAAAATTTCACAGATTTGGGAAAGTTAAACAATATGTTCCTGAACAATGAATGAGTCAGAGAAGAAATCAAGAGACAAACTAAAAAATGTCTTAGGACAAATAGGAATCGAAATACAACATACCAAAATTTATAGGATACAGCACAAGCTGTTCTAGAAGGGAAATTTACACCTGCATTACAAAAGAAGAAAAATTCCAAGTAAATATTCCAACATCATGCCTCAAGGAACTAGAAAAAGAAATCCAAAGTTAGCAGAAGGAAAGAAATAATAAAAATCAGAGAAGAAATCATTAGAAAATGAAAACTATAAGAAGAATTAATAAAATTGTTATTTGATTTCTTAAAAACTAAAAATGGATAAACCCTTAGCTAGTCTAAGAAATAAGAGGACTCAAAATAAAAAATACAAATGAATACATTACAACTGACACTTATGGCATAAAAAGGATCACAGGGGATTACTATGAACAAGTATATGCCAACAAACTAACCTAAAGGAAATGGATAAATTCCTAGAAAAAAACACAACCTACCAAGATTGAATCAGGAAGAAATAGAAAGGCTGAATAGACCAATACCAAATAGAGATTGAAAAAGAAAAACATCCCATCCAACAACAAAGCCCAGAACCAGAAAGACTTCTTAGCTGAATTTGTCTAGATGTTCAAAGAAGATATACTTTTAAAACTCTTACCAAGAGATAAAACTAAAGTGAGAACTTTCAAACACATTACGAGGTCAACATCACCTTGACACCTAAGCCAAAGACATTACAAGAAAAGGAAAACTAAAGGCCAATTTCTCTGATAAGCATTGGTGCAAAAATTCTCAATATTTCCATGCTGAATCCAGCAATGCATCCACAAGTTTATTCATAACCAAGTGGGCTATATCCCTGACATGTAAGGATGGTTTGCAAATCAGCGTGTTACCTCACATTATAATGACAGATTAAAAACCACAGGATCACCAGGCGCTTTGGCACATGATTGCTAACTCGCAACTCAGGAGGCAGGAGCATTGTAAGTTCAAGGACATCCTCAACACCCTAGAGACCCTGTCTCAAAAATAAAAAGGGTGAGGGTAGAGCTCAGTTGTAGAGTGTCCTTGGATTAAATCCCCAGAACTGCCCCTATATATATATACACACAAATGGTCATCTCAGGTGATACAGGAAACACTCAAGAAAATCTAATACTTTTTCTTGATCAAAACTTGAGTTTAGGTATAGAAAGAAAGTTCCTCAATATAAAAAGGCTCTATAACTAATAAATTCAGTGAAGTTACAAAATACAAAATCAACATACAAACACCAATAACATTTTTACAAACAAATAATGATATAACAAAAAGAAATCACAAGAAAGAAATCCTATTTAATATAGCATAAAAATTTAAATACCTAGGAATAAACTGAACCAAGGAGGTAAAAGATCTCTACATCAAAAACTACAAAATATGGATCAAAGAAATCAAACAAGACATACATAGAGAGATGCCTATGCTCATGAGTTAGAATTAATATTGTTAAAATATCCATGCTACCCAATATAATACAGTTTCAATAAAATCTTTATCAAAATACCTCTGACTTTTTTTTTACAGAAATAGAAAAATAATCCTAAAGTTGATGGAGCCATAAAAGACCCAGAATAGCAAAACAATTTTAAGGAAGAAAAACTAAGTTGAAGACATTACATTTCCTGATTTAAAATCATATTACAAAGTTATAGTAATCAAGATGATAGGATACTTTGATAAAAACAAACATACAGACCAGTAGAATATAATAGAAAACCCTGTAACCAATAAAAAAAAATATGTAGTCAAGTAATTTGTGACAAAGGCAAAAGGATACTGGAGAAAGTCTTTTCAATAAATGGTGCAGAAAAACTAGCTTTCCACAGACCAAAGAACAAAGCTGGGATCTTGTCTTACCCCATACATGAAAACCAACTCAAAATGGACAAAAACTTAAAAATAAGACAAAAAATATTAAATTTCTAGAAAATAACATGGGGGGAAGCTCCTAGACATAGGTTTTGTCCAGAATTTTTATATATTACACCAAAACATAAGGGAGCAAAAGCAAAAACAAGTGAGCCTATATCAAATGAAAAAGCTTCTGCATAGAAAGGACAATCAACAAAATGAAACAGCAGCCTATGGCTTGGGGAAAAAATATCTGCCAACTATATACCTAATAAAGGGTTAATACCCCAAATTTATAAAGAACTCATACACCTCAACAGTCAAAAAACCACCTGACAAAAATATGAGTGTGGGTAAATGACTTGAATAGACATTTCTCTAAAGACATAAAACTACAGGTATATGATAAGGCGCTCAACATCATCAAACATCAGGAAGTGTGAATCAAAACCAGAATGAGATACCACTCATTTGGATGGGTGTTATAAAAAGTCAAAAGGTAAAACATTAGTCAAGTTTGGGGAAAAGGACAACTTTTTCACACTGTACCAACAGTGTGAGATTGTTGATTGGTCCAGCCATTATGGAATGTAGTATTAGGTTTTCTAAAGGAATTTAAGTAAACCTTGCTCTATGACCTAGCAACTACTCTTCTGGACAGGTAGCCAAAGGAAATTTTAAACCCTCACCTCATAAAGATATTCACACTTCCATGTTCACTGCAGCATTATTCATAATAACTAAAATATGGAAACAACCTATGTGTCCATTGGTGGATGAATGGATTAAAAACCTGTGGTGAACACACACCACACACACAATCTTGCCATTTGTCACAATGTGAATAAGACTAGAGGACGTTATACTAAGTGAAATAAGCCAAACAGAAAAATATTGTGTGATCTAACTTATATTTTAAATCTAAAAATAAAATTTGTCATACTGAGACAAAAGACAGTAGTTTCCTCGGGAGGATGTAAGTCAGAGGATACAAAGTAGTAAGTACATAGGATGAATGAGTCTAGAGAGCTCAAATGTACAACTTGAGAACTGCAAGTAATAAAATTAATAATATACTTGGGATTCATGCTACATGAGATTTTTAGCTGCTATTGTAACAAAAAGGGTGGGAATAATTAAAATAGTAGGTGTTAATTGGCTTTATCATAGTGAACTTTTTGCTGTTTATATGCATACCATAACATCTTGTATATCATAAATATACACAATAAAATTTATTAAAATTTAATTTTAATAAATTAAATTTTTATTAAATTTAAATTTTATTAAAATTTATTAAAATTTTCTTTAAAAAAATGAAATAAAAAGTTGAACTCATAGAAGCAAAGCATAGAATGCTATTACCATGTTGGTGAAGGATAAATTTCAGTTAGATAGGAAGAGTGAGTTCAAAACATTATTGTACAATGAAGTGGCTAGAGTCAATAACAAGACTATTCCTAAAAATTGCTAAGAAAAAGCCGGGCACGGTGGTGCATGCCTGTAATCCCAGCACTTTGGGAGGCTGAGACAGGAGAATTGTGAGTTCAAAGCCAGCCTCAGCAATGGTGAGGCGCTAAGCAACTCAGTGAGACCCTCTCTGTACATAAAAACACAAAATAGGGCTGGGGATGTGGCTCAGTGGTCGAGTACCCTTGAGTTCAATCCTCGGTACCAAAAAAAAAAAAAATTGCTAAGAGAGGCTTCTTAGCAACTACACTCTTGGGTGGGTCCTCCCCAACCACCACCATATTGGGGATGGAACCCAGGGGCACTCTATCACTTAACTATATCCCCAGTCCCCCTTTTTATTTTGAGAAAGGGTCTCCCAAAGTTTCCCATGCTGACCTTGAATTTGCAATCCTCCTGCTTCAGCTTCTTGAATAAAGTGAAAGTAGATTTTAATGTTTTCACCATAAAGCTTGGTACAGTGATACACACCTGTAATCCCAGCAGCTCAGGAGGCTGAGGCAGAAGGATCCCAAGTTCAAAGCAAGTCTCAGCAATTTAGGGAGCCCCTAAGCAACTTAACAAGACCCTGTTTTTAAATAAAAAATAAATGGGTCTGGTACGTACATATATACATAAATAAATTAAAAACAAAGATTAGTCTCTTCTTTTGAAATCATGTTAAATGGCTCTAATTGGCCATACTCAATTGTATATTCCAAAAGGTACATGTTGTACCTCATAAATATGTACAATTTTTATTAACCAATTAAAAGTCAAAAATTTTAAGGCTAAAAAATGGTTAAATAAGATCATAAAAATGTAGTTCTAAGCCGGTTGTGGTAATCCCAGCACTTTGGGAGACTGAGACAGGAGAATCGCGAGTTCAAAGCCAGCCTCAGCAATGGCAAGACGCTAAGCAACTCAGTGAGACCATGTCTCTAAATAAAACACAGAATAGGGCGGGGGATGTGGCTCAGTGGTCGAGTACCCCTGAGTTTAATCCCTGGTACAAAAAAAAAAATGAAGTTCTAATCTGATAGAAATGAGGCCTAATAGAAGAGAGAAGTATCTGTCTACCCACCATGGAAAGACACAGCTGGCCCTACACCAGCAGATCCCTCACTAGAAACTGCATCAAGCACCTGAATCTTGAATTCCCAGCCTCTAGAACTTGATAAATAAATTTGTGTTAGTTAAACCAAAAGAAAAGAAATTCCACAGACATTCCAATGCAAATGAGTTTAAATGTCAGTAAAAAATAATTAAAGTATTTTAATCACCTTTAATATCATCTGCCTTACTCTTTCACACTTTTTTTTTTTTTTTGGTACCTGTTGCTGAGGCTGGCTTTGTACTCCTGATTCTCCTGTCTTGGCCTCCCAAAGTGCTGGAATTATGGCGTGTGCCACTGCGCCAGGCTCTTTCACGCTATTTTAATTTCAGATTTTTAATACTAACATTTCAGTTGATCATGTCCATAGGTATCAAGCTATTGTGTTTACTAACAATCTGATACCCACATTAATGTAATCTGATTTTTGGTTATAAAACAAAAAACAAAAAAACCAAAAACTAACAGAATTAAGGGGCTTTTTTGGTGTTTACTATGTAAAACACTGGAGTTGCAGTGGTCCCCACTCTCATGTAACTTGTGAACAGGGAGTTTATATTCTACCAGTAATTGCTTGTGAGGCCGTAAGGCTGAGTTCAGCTACTTTGGTTTGAATTGTGGCTCAACCATTTACCAGTTTGGTGATCCTAATAAAATTAATTACATTTCTTAGAGTCTCGGTTTCCTCATCTCCACAATGGAGTAAGTAACGATTAAGTGACAGTCGTCACAATGACTGTTTGGCACTAAGCCTAATTCATTCAGAACTTCCTGTGCCACGCAGGGCACTGTGCAACATGCTGTGTAGGCCCTGTCTTCTAGAACTAGAAGTCACTCTCGAGTGTTCCAGACCTATGAAGTTGACCTTACAGAACTAACAATTCCTCTGGTGCTTCGTGTGTATTGCTTTGTACTGTTAACTATTTAAAACATTTGTGTTCTGATGATGAAAATGCTGCAAAAACATTTGATACAGAAAGTCATAAAGAAGAATAGGATCATAAATTTTACTTTCCCAAGGTAATCACTGTTTTACAATTGATGGATATACTTCCAGTAATTTTTCTACTCATGTATGTGCATTTTTTGCTTTTATAAAATAAAGTTCCAGGTGCATTGTATTTTTTCTAAAAAGAAAATACACTTACTAATATAAAATGCTTTTTTCACTTAGTCCATTTTGTTTTCCCATGACATCGTTCTACAACATGGTCTTTTAATTAATATCTAGACCTTATAATCTTCCATTTTTAAACACTGAGATTATTTCATTTAAATTAAAAGTTTTTACTTTTATATCTTAATAAGTAAACTGTTATCTCCTCCGTCAGACTGTGAATGACTAGAAGGGTAAGAACTGTAATTTCTGTTTTTTTTTTTTAATTTTTTTTTTTTTAGTTGTTGATGGATCTTTACTTTATTCATTTATTATTTATATGTGGTGCTGAGGATCGAACCCAGTGCCTCACGCATGCTAGGCAAGCGCTCTACCACTGAGCTACAGCCCCAGCCCAGAACTGTAATTTCTTTCTCAATATCTTCCACAAAGCCTTACTCACAAGAAAAGTCAATAAACCACGATTGGGTTAATTGTTTAGATGACTCTGAATGCAAACCAATGCTGGGACATACCATTCTCTTCTGGTTTTGAGTTGGTTTCTCATTGAAACTTTTAGTAGATATTTACTGGGACTCTATTCAACAGCTACTTAAGTTAAAGTTGTTTACACTCATCTAAAAATCACACTAAACATTAAAAGTATTTTACAAATGAATTGTGTCACTTCAGGGCTTAGGTTTTTAAAAAGGAATTATGTGCTTTATCTTTAATAATTTCCCATAAAGTCTCAAAAACTGAAAATGTTCCATGTAAAATTATTACAGAGTAGAGTTCTTTGACAAGAAGTCTAAATTCTTAATTGAAAAACAAAATTGAAACAAAAAATTAGATTCTGATTTGTGAATTAATGAATCACCCATACGTAGAGCAGCAATACAACTGCTCTTTGACTCCAGTTGAAGGCGAATCTAGTCTGAAGAAACTGAAAACTATGATCTATGGCAACTCTAGGAAACTGATGAGAAGCTTCAGGATTCCCAATTGTTTAAGATATTTAACAGAATGAGTCCAGGAGATTTCATTATTGGAGGAACAAAGTGCAATACTATGGCACTTGGTAACAATGTGTTAATTTTAACAACATATTTTCTCCTAAAGATCACTAATTACATTTTGCTTTTTCCACCTGAATTTTTGGCAAAATCCTGTTTATTATTGTCATGTTTAGTGGCTCAGAGTTGGCCATTGGGAGCTCCTTCAAATTGACTCCTATATTATTAACGTTTCTTCATCTACTTTGGGCACTTTGTTGATATCTGTAAGAATATCTTCAAGATTCTGCTTGTACATTGCCCTCTCTACCTAGAATCAGTCATTTCTCCAAGAAGCCATGTTTCCTTTTAATGGAAATTAATATGTAGAATTCAAGACTAAGATGTTCTCATTGCTACACTGATGGGCTCAGTTTGTACACACACACACACACACACACACACACACGCACAATGTCATGATAACCAATTCCAGTCTAGTAGCTTAGAGTTCTTCCTCTCCAACCCACAAGTCTATAACACCAGTATATTTAATCATTTGCTCTACCCCATAATACACACACAATGCTTTTTAAATTGCTGTTTTAATTCCACTAACAACAAACAATACAGGTGAAGTTCAAAATTGTCTTAAATTTCTTTTTGTATTCAGAAATACATTTATATGGGAAATAAGTCAGAGTACTGTGTCCCAAGTTACTTGAATTAATTTCTTACTTGGTGGAAAATATCATATTGTCAGAATTCACATACAAAATAATCCAAAAGTCAGATTTTCCATCCCTGCAATCATTTGTACCATGACTAGGATGGCCCATGTGGAGCAAGGCAAAATGAAGAAATATTGGAAGTATTTCTCAAAACTGGCAGTGGCAAAAACCAAGGAATAAGATACTCCTTTAGTTTCCATTATTATGTAAAACAAAACAAAGAAAAATTCCTAACATACCTTATTTGATGAAGCATTGCTTTTTATTGTAATTTGGCCTTCTGTTTATAAATCTGTGCATGGGAAGATGAATTTATTTCTAGTTATATTGAATGCAAGATGCCAAAGAGCTATCCAGCCGAAGGTGAATAATAAACAATAGGAAATGTGGGTCTGGAGCTTAGCCGACTGGCTGCGATTACTGGCTATTCAGTAATAATTAAAGCTATGGGAGTAAATAGGGTAATAAGGACAAGATTATGAGAAAGAGAAAGAAGGGGTCAAGAACAGTGTCTTGGGAAAAGTATTTCCAGAAAATGAAGAGGAGGCGGTAGGAAATAATAAATGGAGGAGGCCAATAAAAAATTTTTTTAAAAGGAACAGTTTTTTTTTAGGCTCAATGGCTACACACCTGTATATATTACTAGGTGCTGTCAGCGTTCAGAGGATGATACCCCCAAGCATGATACTGTGGCATGTTGAGTACTTCCAACTGAAGGGTGGTGGAAGTGTCCCAGAATCAAGGTCTACCTTCCTTTTGCCCCCAGTGGGTGTCACTAATACCAGAGTTTTTCCTCTCTGAGACAGGTCATAGAAACTAGAACTCCTCTCTCCCAACCAAGCCATAAACCCTAGAAAGGTCATTCTTTGACCTACCTCCACTGAAAGTCAGTCATAATATTTGGGGGTGGACAGATGAAGATGGTGGGATTCAGAGAACAATTCTATAAAATGGGCCCACTATGCTGAGCCCCCTCTGCTTTCTTTGCCAAAAAGCAATTTACAGCCCTTCCTGGCCTAAGTGGACAAGATACGTCACATTCCTCGGCAAACTACTTGTTATCTACAAGGAAATGCAGGAAGGAAATAAGTCAATAAGAGGAACCCAAGTTACTTTGAAGGGAGAGATTTCAGTGATCCTTTTCACAGACCAGATTCTGGAAGATAAGGATAATTCCTCCTAACCATAAAGCCTGTAAAAATAATTAAGAATCCAATTAGACTGCTCAGCATGGGCCAAGGTGATCTAGAATTGTCATGGCAATTGGTACTTGAAAGTCTGTTATCACCCTGCTTTCAGTCAAAAGTCAAAAGGTAGACCTGGGTGGGACTCTCTGGAAACATCTTTGGGATCCCCAATAAAACTGAAGTGAAGAGACACATTGTCCCTCTCCTGAGAGGATCCACTCTCTCCCTTCAGAGTGTCCCCTTTCCATTTTCCTATCCTGTCAATTAACTCACACCTATTACTCTGAGTGACAAGTCTGAAATCTTTTTGAGTTGATTGCAAGAATCAAGGTTTGAAGGGTGGGTCTTTGCACTGCCTCAGTTTCTCAGAAGGCCCCAACTCTGTAACAATAAGACCCTCACGTGATGGATGTCCTGCCTTATACCCAAAAGAAAGGAATGCCACAGAGAGAGGCCAAGAAGAATCTGAGCAAACAGAACTTGAAAGCTCCCCCAATTTATTACCATCAGATTATACCCTCTTTGTCCAATCATGTTTCTTCACAATTATCTACTTCTTTCATCAGACTTAGCATAAGCTATGCTTATACTTGAGAATAAAGAGGACTTCATTGTGCTTGCTTCAGCAGCACCTGTGCTAAAATTGAAATGAAACAGAGAAGATTAGCATAGACCTTGTGCAAGGATGACATGCAAATTCGTGAAGGGTCCATATTTTTGTTTTCTTTGATATGCAGATGCTAACTCACAATAAGGGGGGGGGGCTAGGGAAGAATAGAGTTACTTTAGATTAGGTAGAGGGGAGTGAAAGGAGGGGAGGGGGCATGAATCATAATATACCTTTCTAAAGGTATGCTATTACTCTCTGTACCTATATAACTAACTATATGTCCAGTGGGATTCCACATCATGTACAACCAGAAGAATGAGAAATTATACTCTACCTATGTATAATGTGTCAAAATGCATTCTGCAGTCACGTATAACTAATTAGAACAAATTCTAAAAATAAATTAATTAAACAAGAGGGCTTCACTGGCCAATTGTAAATTCTTGAATTAATTATTTTATGAATAAGCAATGAGTTGGAAACAATATGTGATATAGAGTAATGTGGTATAGATGAATTTGTTACTAGGATCTCATTCAAATTGACTTGTAAGTAAAATCTTTCAAGAAAATTGCCAATAAGATTACAATGTAATATCTACTGACATTTTTTAATATTAACATGTTACAGTTTAGATATATGTCCCCCAAAATCTCATGTGTAAGACAATGCAAGATGGTTTAGAGGTGAAATGATCGGGTTATGAGAGTCTTAACCCAATCAGTGAATTAATCCTCTGGTAGGGATTAGCTGAGTGATAACTGTGGGAGATAAGTGGTGGCTGGAGATGAGTCCCTGGGGGTGTGCATTTGGGGTATATATTTTTTCTTTGTTGTACAGAGCTTCCTCTCTCTCTGCTTCCTGGTGTGGTGTTTTAAGCTACTTTTCTCCACCACACTCTTCTGCTATGATGTCCTGCCTCACGCTGAGCCCCAAGAAATGGAGTTCATGGACTGAGATCTGAAACCATGAGCCCCCAAATAAACTTTTCCTCCTCTAATCATTCTTGTCAGTTCTTTTGGTCCCAGCAGTGAAAAAGCCTACTAAAACAATACAAAATGCCAAAGAGCATCAGCTCCTAAAAGAGTTGTAGGGGCTGGGGTTGTGGCTCAGTGGTACAGTGCTCGCCTCGCACGTGTGAAACACTGGATTCAATCCTCAGCACCACATAAAAATAAATAAAAATATTGTGTCCATTTACAACTGAAAAAAAAATTTAAAAAAAGAGTTGTATATATGAGTGCTATCAGATTCTTTCATTGTGGTAAAAACATAGCATAAAATTCACCATCATATCAATTTTTGATATGAAAACTATCAGTTCCTAAAAGAGTTTGAATCTGAAGATTTGAAATAAAGTAGGTATGAAAGAAGAAATAATATTTATAATAGAAAAAGATGCTCGTAGAGTAGATCTTTATTTATCTTTATATTTTGACCTATCACCTCTTCAGGATGAACATCATTTTTTGGTTTTTATAACAGTGATATAATTCATAAATGGTTTATTTAAGCCTCTGATTACTTGATAAGCCAAGAGTTTGTATTATACCTTTCTAAAAAATTACTTACATTGACAAAAACATGAGCCAGTCATGAGTAATTGACAAAAATATGAGGCAGTCAATTTAAAGTGTTAATATTAATAAAGCCAACACATATGAAAACCAAACAAAATTATCTTTGACACCAGTTTATGATACTAAATGGGAAAAATATTGTAAAAATGTGAAGCTATCAAATGATTCCTTTGAGATTTCCATGTGTGTTTGAAGTAGTATGTGCTGCAGTTTGTGGCAAACTCTAGACTTGCTTGCAATGGCAACTCCCCCAAAGGCACAGACAGTGCTTTGGGCAACAGAAATTACACAAATGCAAGACAGAGAATAATTGTACTTTTCACAAAAAAGAAGAAAATTACTAGAAATGAGGAAACAAAGGGTAATTAACAGAGGACCATAAGATGAGTAAATATGTAACACCACGGAAGGGCACAGGGAGCACATAATGCCATGTCACTCTACTAGACAAAGGATACATGTAGAGTAAGTGAAGAATTGCTTCAGTTAAGCTTCTGAAAGATCAAGTCCATCTAGTACTTTGCTTTAGGTCACAGTTCTTAAAAAGATGTGGAGAAAATAATGAAATTTCAGAGAATAAAGCAGCAATAGTCAAATGCTAAAAGGTTGATAAAAAAGTCTTTTTTTATCTTAAAAAGGAGAACGTAATGATAGCATAAAGCAATTGTTCTCAAATGTTTTGGTGTGAGAATCTCTTTGCACCAATTTTTAAAATTATGAAGTACTTCTGTCTTAGCTCCAATATATCAAAAGATGAGAAGTTTTTATTTACAACCTTATAGGAAAGAAGTGGACAAACTGAAAATCAATAATTTTCCCTGGACCCCTGAGATAACTGGAGAGAAAGCCATGGTCAAAACCAATTTACCTTGTAAAGTTCATGTAGCCATAAACTAGCAGGAATACTTACATGGTAATACTTACATGCTTTAGATTGAGTGTGGACAAGCCTGAGAGTGAGAACTTTCTGAAAGCCAGAGTTGTAGGAGTCTACCACATTCTCTTGGGTATACCTCCAGGAACCATGTAAGGCACTCATGGTAAACACAGGAATGATTTTTATAAGATAAAATAAAGTTCTGGAAATACATTTCACAACAATATGAATATCCTTAACACTACTGGACAATACCCTCAAAAATTGATACGATGGTTAATTTTATGCTATGTGTTTACCACAATAAAATAATCTGATAGCATTCATATACCCAAAAGAAAACCAGTTAAAGATACAAAATGAGAGAACCTCATTTTTAATAGTAATAAAGAATATAAAGAATAAAATATGTAGAAGAAAATTTAATAAGAAATGATGAAACATTCCAGAAAGACACAAAAATCAGACTAGAATAGATGAAATATCCTTAGTTTTTTAAAGATCAGAAATGACATTTTATTAGAATCTAAGAAAGATAATATATTTTTTTCATTTTGTGAGAACTGTCCTCTAAGTTTTTGTGTTTACATGAAAAAAATATGATCGTACTTCACTTAAGTTGCTATTACCAAAAAGCAACTTAATCAAATATGGAAAGAAAAAAGTCAAATTAATTATAACACTTAAAAATGTTTCCTGCATTATAATTATACATAATAATGGGATTTGTTACATTCTCATATATGTACACAATACAACAATATAATTTATTCAGTTTCATTACCCACTACACCTCCCCTTTCCCTCTGCTCCTCCCTCCTCCTGGTCCCTTCTTCCAACTCTACTGATCTCCCTTCAATATTCATAAGATTCCTCTCACTTTCCCCCTTTTTCCTCTCTAGCTTCCAGAAATGAAAGAAATACATGACCTTTGACTTTCTAAATTTAGTTTATTTCACTTAACATAGAGCTCTCAAGTTTCATCCATTTTCCTGCAAATGACATAATTTCATTCTTCTTTCTAACTGCATAAACTCCATTGTGTATACATACCACATTTTCTTTACCCATTCATCCATTGATGGACACCTAGGCTGGTTTTGTAGTTTGCCTATTGTGAATGGTGTTGCTGAAATCATTGGTGTGTACGTATTACTATTATCCTTTTGATAGGACATCTCGACCTCATGCAGGTGTTGGTTTTCCCTAAGTTAATTTATAAATATGTGATCCCAGTAAAAGATTCGATGTTTTTCAAATGAGTTTTAAATAATTTGATCCTAAAGTTTGCATGTAAAAATCTTTTTCAAACACTAAATAAACCAAAAAAAAAAAAAAAAAATACTGAGGAGGTCATATCTCTATCAGATACTTAAATGTTCCACAAGTCTATAATTAAACAGTTTATGATGGAGCATGAAGGGACGGGCCAATGGGATAGAAGACGATAAACTACAGATAGAAATTAGTATACAATAAAGGTATTATTTCACAGCACTTGGGGACAAAGATGACCTTTTCAATAAATAGTGCTGGAACAAGAGGAAAAGATAAAATTTGGTTATACCTTATACAAGATTAATTCCAAATAGGTCAGAGATTATAAGAGCAAAAGAAGGAGGGAGGCAGAGATGGGCTAGGTAAGTTCTAGAAGAAACCATGGGTGAATTTTTCTATAGCCTTGGTAAGGATAGGCTCCTTAGTTATAATTCAAGGCTTTTAAACCTATGATTCAAAATCCAGATGCAATAAAAGAAATAATGAAGTTAATTTCATGAAAATTAAATCTTTTAGATAGAAAATCATAAGCATGATTAAAACACAATAATCCCAGCAGCTTGGGAGGCTGAGACAGGAGTATCACAAATTCAAAGCTAGCCTCACTAATTTAGCCAGGCCCTACGCAACACGGCAAGACCCTGTCCCTAAATAAGATATAAGAAAGGGCTGGGGATGTTGCTCAATGGTGAAGCAACCTGGGTTCAATCTCCAGTATAAACAAAAGAAAGAAAGGAAGGAAGGAAGGGAAAAAAGAAATAGCCATACACATTTAAAAAAAATTAAAAATAAACTGGGAGAAAATATCTCCAAGGTATATCACAGCTAAAGGGCTAATCCCAAATGTATTAAGGATATTTAAGAGTTGCGGGCAGAAAGAAGAAAAATTTCTATAGAAAAACAGGCAAAAGTTATGAACAGACAAGTTCACAGGAAGAGACAAAAGTGGTTGATAAAGATGTACAATTTCAATCATAAAATAAGGGAAAATGAGCCGGGCGCGGTAGCGCATGCCTGTAATCCTAGCACTTTGGGAGGCTGAGACAGGAGAACTGCAAATTCAAAGCCAGCCTCAGCAACAGCGAGGCGCTGAGCAACTCAGTGAGACCCTGTCTCTACATAAAACACAAAATAGGGCTGGGGATGTGGCTCAGTGGTCAAGTGCCCTGAGTTCAATCCCCAGTACCAAAATAAATAAATAAATAAACAAATAAGTAAATAAATAAAGGAAAATGCTATTTAAAAGCACCCTGCAAGCCAGGTATGGTGGCACACACCTATAATCCCAGCAACTCAGGAGGCTGAGGCAAGAGAATCACAAGTTCAAGGCCAGTCCTAGCAACTTAGCAAGATTCCATCTCAAAAGTATAAAGGCCTGGGAATATAATTCAGTGGTAAAGCATCCCTAGGTTCAATTCCCAGTGCCACACATACTCAAAAGTACCCTGAGATGCTATTTTTTACTCATTTGATTTGCAAAAAGTATACAATATACTTTGTTGTTGAGTCAATTGAGAAATAAGCACTCATATATTGCTTTTGGGAATGCCAAATGATACAGGCTTATTTTGTTAATCAGCTTTTTATGGCTATAAGAAAATACCTAAGGTAGCTACTTACAAAAGGTTGTTTGGACTCATGATTTTAGAGGTTCCAATCCATGACTGAGTAGACTCATTGTTTTTGGCCTCTGGTGGGGATGCCAGAGGGCAGTGGTGGTAAGCATGCACAGTGCAGCATACCTCTCACCTCAGGACCAGAAAATAAAAGTATTAGAGGAAGGGCCCAGGATTCCACTATCTCCTTCAAAGGCACACCCCTAATGCCTAAGGACTTTGTACTAGGCTCCACCTCCCAATTGTACCACTCCAGGACATTTAAGATCCAAACTCTAGCACCTATGAAAAGAAATATATAATAAGCCGGGCGCGATGGCGCAAGCCTGTAATCCCAGCACTTTGGGAGGCTGAGACAGGAGAATCGCGAGTTCAAAACCAGCCTCAGCAATGGCGAGGTGCTAAGCAACTCAGTGAGACCCTGTCTCTACATAAAACACAAAATAGGGCTGGGAATGTGGCTCAGTGGTCAAGTGCCCCTGAGTTTGATCTCCATTACAAAAAAAAAAAGAAAGAAAGAAAGAAATATATAACAAACTGCATACAAATTTACTATTTGACCCAGGAATCATACTTGTTGCAATTTATCTTGAAGACACAAATTCAAGTCACAAAAATACCCACATATACACAAAGTGATTAATCACAGCATTAGACAAAATTTTACAATATTGGAAACTACTAAAATGTCAGATTGGTCAAAAGTTACAAAATTAAATTTTGGAGAAATAAGTTCTGGTGTTCTATTGTACAATAAGGTGACTATGGTTAACTATATTGCTTTGACTATTTCAAAATAACTAGAAGAGAGGATTTTGAATTGCTCTCAGCATAAGAGGTACGTATATGAGGTGATAGATATGTTAATTATCCTAATTTAATCATTCCACAATGTATACATCTATTCAGATGTCATACTCCAAAAATATGTGTCAATTAAAAACAAAATTTGAAAAAAAAATTGGTTGAATGAACTATGGAACATCCACACAATGAGGTATTATCTACATGTTTAAAGAAAAAGAATGAGAAACTTCTGTAAGAATTGATATGGAGTCATTTTTTAGGAGTTATTATCTACTGAAAAAACAAGTACTACACAGCATGTGTGTAAATATATGTATACATAGTATATGTTATACACACATATACAGACACAGAGATATGTACACATATACATACATTATACACATACACACATCATATAGTTCTACTTTTTGTGTAACAAAGAAAATAATGAAATATTTGACCTCCAAGGCATAGGCATGAGGAGGGGCATGCAAGCCAGTGATAACATCTAAATATAACTTTAAATATTGTTTCAACTCTTGGAAGTATGATACATTGTATGTGTCTAAAAAAAACCAACAAGGCAATAAAGATGAGAAGAAAAGAAATCCTAAAATGTAAAACAAACTGAAACAAATGATCCCACATGTATTTTAAATGAAAACCATAACCATGGTGAAGAGAAAAGAAAGAACTTATTCAAGTTACTTTGAACATAGCATTTGACTTTATATTTACAGTATTGGATGAGGCTGGACAGTGGGGGAGAATTTCAAATGAATCATTAAACTCTTTTTTTGTTATGGTTGTTTTATGTAGTAGTATGGACAATAAGATCGTAAAACAAAGTTGGATGTCTTATAAGGCTGACCAAACGAATAAGAGTGTTGATATTCTTGGGAGCTAAAATTTCCAAGAATTTGGAAGAAAGGACATGAAAATATGAAATGAGAAAAGGAAAAAAAGTACTTTCATGAGGTTAATTAGAATTGAATGTATCAATGGAAACTCCTGATTTCTAAAATATGTGTATGTATATATCTATATGTGCATGCATATCTGAATATGTACATACACAAAAGTTTCCCAATTTTGTCCAGCAAGACAACACTCCAGCATCATGCCAATGTAATTTGGAACAAGATTTTGGTTGGTACTATAGTTTTGTGTTAAAGACTTGGTCTCTAACTTGGGGCTATCAAAAGGTCATAGAAACTTTAAGACACAGAAAATACTGATATGTTTTCCGGTCATTAGGGACATGACTTTGAAGGAAATATCAGAACCCTGAACCCTCTTTTCTCTCTCTCTGCTTCTTAGTCATGAGGTGAGTGGCTTTTTGTTTTGTCACACATTCCCCATTGTGTCCTACTGTTTCACCACAGGGCCCCAAATCAATAGGGCCAACTGTAAACCTCCAAAACTGTAAGCCAAAATAAACTTTTCATCTTTACAAATTATCTCAAGTATTTCATTACAGTAATGGAAAACTAACACAGAAAATTCATACTAAGAAGTGAGGTTATTGCTATAACTATACCTAAGATGGTGTGAAGAAGCTTTGAAACTGTTTTATGAGAGAAATTTAGAAGTTTGGAGAAGAAAACTAACAAAAGCCTAGAAACCTGTAAATGGAGCTTTACTGAATGATTCTAGTGGGAGTTCAACAGACCAAAATGCTTATGGAAATGTGTACGGTAAAGATTACACAGATGATGTTTCATATAAAAATGTGGACTCTATTGGGAATTTGACTAGAGGCTGTCTGTGCTAAACCATGGTGAAGGGATTGTCTGCATTTTGTCTGTGCCCTGAGATTTTGTGAGAAGATGAGCTTAAAGGTGACGGACTTGTTTATTTGGTAGAGGAAATTTCAATGTAGGAAAGCACACAGGTAGTACCATGGGTATTATTGGCTGCTTTTAGCCCGATTTGTAGTGCGAATCAGGAGCAAAAAGAAACAGAGCTGAAAGACTTGGAAAATTTGCAGTTTGGCCAGAAAAGGATCACATTTAAACATGCAGCTAGGCAGGTGCAGTTGCTAAGGACATTAGCGATATTAAAAAGAAGTCAAGTGCTTTCGCTAGGACAATAGGAAAAAAGCCCTTAAGGAGAATCCAGAAAATGGCCAAGTCATTGCCATCATAGGCTCAGATGTGTATAAATGCAAATTTGTTTCAGACTTTTGTTATGGCTTGCATATGAGGTGTTTCCCAAAAGCTCACATGTGAAGTTTGGAAGAGAAATGATTGGGTTATAGCCTTAGTCTAATCAGTGAATTAATCCCTGATGGGGTAAACTGAGTGGTAACTGGAGGCAGGTGGGGTGTGGCTGGAGGAAGTGGCTCATTGGGGGTGTGGCTATGGGGTATATATTTTGTATCTGGAGAGTGGAGTCCCTCCCCCTTCCCCCCTCCCCCTCTCTCCCTCTCCTTCTCCCTCTCCCTCTCCCTCTCTCTCTCTGTTTTCTGATCATCATGTAAGCTGCTTCCCTTTGCCACACCCTTCCGCCATGTTGTTCTGCCTCACCTTGAGCCCTCAGGAATGAAGCCTGCTGTCTGTGGATTGAGACCTCATGAAACCCCAAATAAACTTTTCCTCCTCTACAGTTGTCTTGGTTGTGTCTTTTAGTCACAGCTGGTAACCGTAGGCAGGTAGGGTGTGCTGGAGGAAATAGGTCACTGGAAAAATATCTTTGGGGTTGATATTTTGTTTCTTGTGAAAGGAGATCTTTGCTTTCTGGTTGCTATGTCCTAATTTGCTTTCCTCTGCCACATCCTTCTACCATGATTTTCTGCTTCACCTTGGGCCCAGAGCTATGGAGTTGGCCAACCATGAAGTAAACTTCTTAAACCATGAACCAAAATAAATTTTCCCTCCTCTATGTTGTCCTTGTCAGGTCTTTCAGTCATAGCAATTAAAAAGCTGACTAAAATAGAAATAGGTACCAAGAAGTGAGATTGCTGCTGTGATTAACATGACCATGGGTTCAAAATTCTTTGAAGCTAATTTTCAGGGAGCGTAATTTTCAAAAATTTAGAAATGCAAACTGTGCAAGCTGTATAATGTTGTAAGAAGAACTTAATGGGCAATTCTGGTGGGATCTCAAAAGTCCAGAATGCTAGCAGGACTGCAGACAGTAAGGATTGGGCTTATGAGATTTCAGAGGAAAAGAGGACTCTACTGGAAATTGGACTACAGGTCATTCATGTTATGTTCTGGCTAAGTTGTCTACATTTCGCCCATATCCACAGACTTTCTACAAGGCTGAATTTAAAGGTAATAGGCTAATTAATTGGGCAGAGGACATTTCAAGGCAGCATGACATTTAGGTAGTGGCACAGATATTACTGGCAGCTTTTAGCCAAATTTGCTGTGATAATCAGGAGCAGAAATCAAAGGAGAAATATTTGAAAATTTTCAATTTGGCCAGAAAAGTGTGAGTAAAACTGGGGCTAAGGAGGTTCTAGTTGTTAAAGCCATTTTGGTCACTAAAGAGAAGCTAACTACTTTGCACAGAAACAAACAAAAGATGGCTTGATGGCATCTCAGGAATTGGCAAGACCACACTCATCTCAGGCCCAAGGATGTAAAAGCAAAATTTATTTAAGAAGATACAGTGGGGACACACTTCTTGTACAAGGGTAGCCTAGGCAGTCTTTTCACCATGCTGAGCCACCCAAGCACACAGAGGCAGTTGCAGCATGGTCCCAGGGGGTTTGGCTGCTGCTCAAGATGATGGCAGACTTGACATCAGCCACACAGTGCTGGTTCTGCAGGAATGCAGGATGCTGAAGTTAGAGGGTCATGGAGCATTCTACCAAGATTTCAAAGGAAGACATGGAAGACCAGGCAAAGTGTAGAAGGGTTGGAGTCCCTGTGAGGGTGATGCATGAAGGTATGAAAAGGAAGCTGAAGCTTCAGTGGAGATCCTCAAGATCAAGAGATACCTTTTAGAAAGTCTCAAGATATGGGCAAAATGTAGATAACTTAGCCAGAACATAACATGAATGAGATAGTGGACATGAACTGGACTTTTAAGCAATGCTGGAACTGTTAAGACTATGGGGACTCTTGAAATGAACTAAATGTATTTTGCATCATGAGATGGCCATCAGCTATTGAGGCCAGGAGCAGGATTTTATGGTTTAGATGTGAGATGTTCCCCCAAAGCTCATGTGTGAAACAGTGCAAGAATGCTCAGAGGTGAAATGATTAGATTATAACCAGTATAACCTAATCAGTGGGTTAATCCTCTGATATGGATTAACTGGGTGATAACTGTAGACAGGTAGGATGTGACAGAGGAAGTAGATCACTGGGGTCATGTCTTTGGGATTTATACTTTGTCCCTGGTGTGTGGAAATATCTCTTCTCTGTCTGCTTCCTAGTTGCCATGTCCTGCTTTCCTCTGCTATGCCCTTCTACTATGATTCTGCCTCACCTCAGGCCCAGAGCTATGGAGTTGACTGACCTCAGACTTAACCTCTGAAATGATGAGCCCAAATAAACTTTTCCTCCTCTACATGGTTTTTTTCAGGTCCTTTGGTCTCAGCAAGGAAACAGCTGACTAAAACAGATCTGTTTCAGGTGGTAGGGCACTCAGAACCCACGATAGCTATGGTTCAAATGGGTTTAGGTATAGCTTATGCTGGTGGCAAATAGAAACCTGAGAATAAAGGGAGAGATACTGAGTTTCAAAGGAAACACCCATGAACCACGGAAATGCAGAAAGTACTCATGAACAATTATGACTCCTGCCCTTGGTCCATTCCCTTGACCCACACTCTTATAACATAAGGGCAATGTGTAAGCACAAGGAAAACTGACAAGAAATTGTGTAACTCTATTTGGCCTCCACATTTAGTTCAGCCACTATCAACCATCTCTCTATATCAATGGGTCACTATCTCTCTATATCAATGGGTCACTATGAAATACTATTCTCCCTTGAATACGTATCTACTTTCTTAAGTAATTATCTATGTCTTGGATTGGTGCATGCTGAAATTCTTTTCTGTCATTTATGCCAAGAACACTGATGGTTCTGATTCAAGTCCCTCCTTTTCTCTTGGCAACTCCTCAGACCATTCTTTGGAATCATGTCTTGTCTCATGACAGTGACAGACCTTGGTGTCATCCATGTCATGCTGGTTTTACAAGCAGGCAGAATGCAGGAGTTATGAGGCCATGAAAGATTCCAAGATTTTAAAGAACAACAAGGGAAGGATGATGCAGGTAAAATAAAATTATTCATACTCTCTTGAATTTATACATTCTTGGAGGTTGTGATAGAGTCAGAGTCCCTGCATGTAGCTACTGACAGGGCAATTCATGGAGCCGCGAAACTGAAGCCCAAGTTATAAGGAGGACTTCAAGAAAATAGAAATACTAGGAATGTGGAATACCTGTTGAAGGAAGTTGTAAGTAGTATGCAAAGCCAGCCCAAGAGAGTGGCCATGTGGACTACTCAGACCCTTGAGATCCCACATCCCACCACCATGTGCCCCAAGTGCCAGACACGGAGATTTAGGATTTAATATTTTCCCTGCTGGGTTTTGGTCTTGCTTTCGTCTACTTTTTCCTTGCTATCTTCCTGTTCCTTCCTTCTGTAATAGGAATGTCTACCCTGTGCCATTGCATCTTGGAAATATATAACTTTTATTTATTTTTTTTATTTTAGAAGGGCTTGTAACTGAATTTGTCTTGAGTTTCACAGGAGACTTTGGACTTTTGAGCAATGCTGGAAAAGTGAAGATTCTAGAGACTCTTGGAGGAGGACTAAATGCATTTTGCAATGTGAGATGGACATGAGTCTTTGGGGCCAGGAGGGAATGTTATAATTTGGCTTTGAGATGTGTTCCCAAAGCCCAGTTTGTTTCCCATCATGATACTATTGGACTTGTTTACCAGCACTGTAATGTTGAGAGTTAGGGCCCAGTCAGAGGTTTTGGGACATTGGGGCATATTGCCAAAATGCGTTTTTGGACCTCGGTCTCTTTTTCATTCTCCATGTTTCTACCATGAGGTAAGCAGCTTTGCTCCACTATGTGCCCCCCACTGTAATGTGCTACTATGCCACAGATCCAAAAGCAATAGGGTCAATAAACCATAGACTGAAACTTCTAAAACTGTAAGTCAAAATAAACCTTTTGTCTTTATAAGTTGACTATTGCAAGTATTTTTTTGCAGTAATGGAAAGCTGACTAACAGACTGTCATACAGTTTCTCCCTTAAATGAACTGGTTGGGGTAGGATAGGTACAATATGAGTTTAGAACATCTCAATAGACATTAAGTAAAACAAACAAACAAAAAATCACCCTCCAAACACATGATGTACAAGATTGCAAGATCCAACTTGAAGGGATCACCATTGGCTTAATTTGCATAAACTGAGCAGAAAAATTCCTGAACAGTAATAAAATATAAACCACTGGGGGAGGAGAAAAAGGAACTTATTAATTCATACTGATAATAAATAGAGATAAAGAATGAAAGCCAGGCGCAGTGGCGCACGCCTGTAATCCCAGCACTTTGGGAGGCTGAGACAAGAGAATCGCGAGTTCAAAACCAGCCTCAGCAATGGCGAGGCACTAAGCAAGTCAGTGAGACCCTGTCTCTACATAAAACACAAAATAGGGCTGGGATGTGGCTCAGTGGTTGAGTACTCCTGAGTTCAATCCCCGATGCCAAAAAAAAAAAAAAAAAGAATGAAGAAGAAAGGATATGAAAGGATACCTCTTTTTTATAGAAGAATGTCAAATGCTGGGTGGTGAATTTGGAAAGACTGTTGGAATTGAAAATCAGCAGGTAACCATTACAGGAAAAAATTGATCAGGCAAAATTTGGTGAGACTTCTGAAATGTCTCCAAGGCCCTCTCTCTTTTTCAAAATTTTTTATTTGTTTTAATTACTTATATATGACAGTAGAGTGCATTTATGCACTTTGATAAAGCATACATAGATAGGGTATAATTTCTCATTTTTCTGATTGTACATATTATAGAATCACATTGGTCATGCAGTCATATATATACATAAAGTAATAACATCTGTTTCATTCTACTATCCTTCCTATCTCCATATCCCCTTCCCTCTCCTCCCTTACCTCGTTTCTACCTAATTTAAGGTAACTCTATTCTTCCCTAGTGCTCTCCTCCTTATGTGAATGAGTATACACATATTAGAGAAAACATTCAGCCTTTGTTTCTTTTTTTTTGAGGTTGGCTTATTTCGCTTAGCATGATATTCTCCAACTCCATCCATTTACTGGCAAATGTCATAATGTTATTCTTCTTTAAAGCTGAGTTCCATAGTTCAGCTATTGTGAATTGACAGGCTTTCTCTTTATGGAAAAAAAAAAAAAGTTTCTGGAAGTTGACATAAAGGACATACAATAAATTGATAAGTCTTTACTCGAGAAAATAAATTCCACTTCAATAAGAATAGTTGGAGTCTGTGTCATTTACAACAGGGACTATTCCTAACCTTCTCATACACACATTGCAGCAATTCCTCACTGGATTGGTAGGGCAGTCCACAAGGACTGGCAGTTACTATCCTCCCCTGCCAGTTCCAGATCTGTAACATAGGTTCTATTCCAGGAGAGGTTAGGATGTAAGGAGCAAGGTCTTCCATCCCCAGCCCTATGGGTCTGAGGTGATGATATCCCTGTTCAGGGTGGGCATTGCACACTATAAGAGTGGCAGCTTATTGATCTTGCCTAACAGGGTTAGCTTTATTAGAAACAGAATACAGAAAAAGTTATATTCAAGGACATTATCTAAAAAATGGAGTGCCACTTAGAGGATAGTAGAATAGGAAGTTTCAGCCCTCAATCTTCCATAGAACTACCAATTTCAACAATCACTCATAGAGAGAAATACTTTATGGGATTTCAGGAAGTCAGCTGAGAAGTCCCAGCACCCAGTGAAAGAAAACAAAAACAAATAAACAACAAAAAACCCAAGAATGTATAAATTCAAGAGGATATGAATAATTTTATTTTACCTGCATCATCCTTCCCTTAAGGTAGCATGCATGACTCGTTACCAAAAGAGACTCCTTTAGCCCACAATTTCTCCCTTGGGGGAAACAAGAGTGAAGTAATCGCCCAGCATTTCTAGTCTTTTAGGATATTGCCCAAGAGATCTACTTTTGTCTCACTTCCACCCAGAACAATGAAGAGCTTGACAAAGATAAATAATCTGAAGATGCTAAGAGCAGGGAGAGAAAAGGGACAGGGGCTCACACAACCAATGTAGATCCCACGCAAAGGCTTATGGGTTCCCCTAAAAATCTTTCCTAGAAACCCTTAGATATCTTACCTATAGAACTCCTCCTACTAGTCAATAAGTTCCCTGAGCATTGTGTACAACCTTTTTTCTCCCTATGTGTAGCCAGTGTGTGCTGCACATGAATACCAGCAGTCAGACTCTTCTGAGTTGGAAGATGGTATGAGCCCTTAGACACTCTGAGGCATTGTCCTATGGAAAATGAATAGAGACTTTCAGTACCCAGCCTCAATTTGTGGGATCAAGAGAAGGCACACAATCCTAAGTTTTCAATATGAGGAATGAGGTAAGCATATTCATATAAGAGATCTGAGAGACTCCTGGAATCTCTAACTGGGTTGACTAATGAAGGTATTTCTCTCCTGAAGCCAGTCAGTAAAGACTGGAGGAGATAACTGCTACTCCAGATGCAAAGTCAGCAAAGTAATTGTCAGAAAACACACACATACATACTCACAAAATCAAGGAAACACGACATTGCTAAAAGGAAAAATAAAGCTCTATGGTTGATCACAAAGAATTGAAGATTTCCCAATTGTCTGTCAAAGAATTTAAAATAATAATCTTAAAGTAGTTCGGTGAGCTAAAAGAGAACACAGATAGACAACTAAAATAATACATGAACAAAACAATCCATTCAACAAAGAGAAAGAAATGATTAAAAAGAACCAAAAAAATTCTGGAGCTGAAGAACACAATGACTGAACTAAAAAAAATACAGAAAAGAGCATCAACAGCAGAGTCTATCAGCAGAAGAATCAGTGAACTCAAATAAAATCATTTGAAATTATCTAGTCAGAGGAAAAAAGAGAAAAAAATAAAAGAGTGAAGAAAGCCTGTGGGACATTCAGGACACCATCAATTGAGCCAATATAAATACTAAAGTCTTACAGTGAATAGAGAAATAGTAAAGAGTAGAAAGCCTATTTTAAGAAATAGTGATTAAAAAATCTTCAAATTTGCAGAAGGAAACAAATATTCAGATACACAAAGTCTGAAAAACTCCAAATAGACTAAATACTTTTCATGAAGACATACTATAACAAGACTGCCATAAGTCAATGACAAAGAGAAATTTTGAAAGCAGTGAGGAAAACACACACACACAAAATTATTCCATGCAGGAGAAATCCCTATAAAACTATAAACAGATTTCTCAACAGAGTCCTTTCAGGGCATCAAAATGGAATAATCTATGCAGATTGCTGAAAGAAGAATAAAACTTGCCAACCAAGAGTACTTGATAGCAAGGCTGACCCAGAAATGGAGGAAAAAAATTGCCCAAACAAAAGTAAGGGAGTTCATTATTATTATTATGCATTAGAACAATCAGGAAATCCTTTAGGTTGAACAGAAGGATGATAATCATCAACATAAAAACATGTGAAGAGCTAAGTGCAGTGGAGCACACTTGTAATCCCAGTGGCTCAGGAGGCTGTGGTAGAAGGATCGGGAGTTTGAAGCCAGCCTCACCAACTACGAGGTGCTAAGCAACTCAGTGAGACCCTGTCTCTAAATAAAATACAAAATAATAGGGACAGGAATGTGGCTCAGTGGTCAAGTGCCCCTGAGTTCAATCCCTGGTACAAAAACAACAACAACAACAAAAATATGAAGATACAAAATCACTGATAAGAATTAGTATATGCTCAAATTCACAATATTCTAATATTCATGTGTAAGCACTTTTAACTCTTGTATTAAAGTTAAAAGAAAAAATGTTAAAATAACTATAGTGAAAATCATTTTTTGGTGAATCCAAAATATAAAAAAGTATAAATTGTAGTGTCAAAAACATAAATGGAGACCCGCCGATCCACCAACCCGCCAACCCATGCGGGAACCCAGACTCAGGCCCAGGACCACCTCCAGGGACCCCTGTGGGAGCCTGCACATCCACACCATTCTGAGTCAGAGCCCCTGCTGATCTGTGGGAGCCCAGGCACAGGCATAGGCCCACCACCTGGGATCCTTGCTGGAGCCCAGGCTAAGGTAAGACCTAGGACTGTTCCTGCAAGCCTGTGTGAGAGCCCTGACCCAGGACCACCCCTGAGCAGACTGGAGGTCCAAACTGTTGCTCCCTTCCTGTATCTATCTTGGGACACTGCACCATAGCCATAGCTATGTAGTAGCCTCCACCATGGGACAATAGACAGGGCCTGGAGGCAGTGCTGCACCACAGCTCAGCAAGCTACAGTGCTCATCTCCAATCAATCAGCCCAAACCAGTATAAGTTCCACCCTTTTAGCCCCATCTCTGAAAGTGTTTGCATCCATCTTGGGCCACCCCAACTACCATCTTGAGTTACTGCCGCCACTACCGCTGCCACCATCTATAGTGGTAGTAGCAACCATCTGGGGATGCCTGCTGGGGACAGAAGTGAATCCCAAGGTGAGATACAGGTAATCTATAGGGTCACTAAAAGACTGTAGGATAAAAACTGCAATACCTCATATTGGCATTGCAAGAAAGGAAGACACATAATCAACAGGAAAAAACAAGGGAAGAAAGTGCCCCAAACAAACCAAGATACTACAATAATAGAATCCATTGACAGCACAGTTGATGAAATGTCAGAGAAAGAATTCAGAATATACGTAATTGAAATGATCTGTGAATTAAAGAATGACTTAAGTGAGCAAATACAGGCAACCATTGATCACTCCAACAAAGAAATAAGAGAACAAATAAAGGCAACGATTGATCACACCAACAAAGAGGTAAGGAAGAAAATACAAGTAGCAAAAAATTACTTCAAGAAAGAGCTAGAGGGGCTGGGATTGTAGCTCAGCGGTAGAGCACTTGCCTCGCATGCGTGAGGCCCTGGGTTCGATCCTCAGCACCACATACAAAGCAATAAAATAAAGATATTATGTCCATCTACAGCTAAAAAAATATTTAAAAAAAGAAAGAGCTAGAGGTTGTGAAAAAAAAAAACAATCAGAAATTCTTGAAATGAAGGAAATAGTAAACCAAATAAAAAACTCAACAGAAAATATCACCAAAAGACTAGATCACTTAGAAGACAGAACCTCAGATAATGAAGACAAAATACACATTCTTGAAAATAAACTTGACTATACAGTGAAGATGGTAAGAAACCATGAACAGAACATACAAGAATTATGGGATAGTATCAAAAGACCAAATCTAAGATTTGTTGGGATAGAAGAAGACAGAGTTTCAAACCAAAGGAATGCATAATCTCTTCAATTAAATATCAGAAAATTTCCCAAACATGAAGAATGAATTGGAAAATCAATAGAATTTTAAAAGCCACAAGAGAGAGGAATCAGATTACATACAGAGACCAATTCAGATCTCAGCAGATTTTTCAGCCCAGACCCTAAAAGCCAGGAGATCATGGAATAACATATTCTAAGCTCTGAAAGAAAGTGGATGCCAACCAAGAATCTCATATCAAGTAAAATTAAGCTTCAGATTTGATGATGAAATAAAAACCTTCCATGATAAACAAAAAAAGAATTTACAATAAGAAAGCTGGCACTACACAGCATTCTCGGCAAAATATTCCATGAGGAGGAAATGATAACCAACAATGAAAATATACAAAGAGAGAAACTACAATAAAGGAAAGGCCAATCAAAGGAGAAACCAAGTCAAGATAAAATCCAAAAATAAACCAAAATAACTGGGATTACAAATTGAATTTCAATAATAACCCTGAATGTGAATGGCCTAAACTCATCAATTAAAAGACATAGACTGACAGACTAAATAATAATAATTTTAAAAAGATCCAATAATATGCTGCCTTTAAGAGACTAATCTCACAGGAAAAGACACCCACAAACTGAAAATGAAAGGGTGGGAAAAAACATATCACTCACATGGACTGTGTAAACAAGCAGGGGTATCCATTCTCATATCAGATAAAGTGGACTTCAAACCAAAGTTAAGAAAAAGGGATAAAGAAGGATATTTCATACTGCTTAAAGGAATCATAAATCAACAAGACGTAACAATCATAAATATCTATGCCCCAAACAATAAGGCATCTATGTACGTCAAACAAACCCTTCTCAACTACAAGAATCAAATAAACCATAACGCAATAATACTTGGTGACTTTAACACACCTCTCTCATCACTGGATAGATCTTCCAAACAAAAACTACACAAAAAAATGATAGAACTCAATAAAACAATCAATAATTTAGACTTAATAGACATATATAGAGTATTGCATCCATCAACAAGGGAATGCACTTTTTTTCTCAGCAAAACATGGATCCTTTTCCAAAATAGACCATATGGTATGCCAGAAAGCAACTCTTAGCAAATACAAAAAAATAGAGATACTACCCTGCATTCTATCCGACCATGATGGGACAAAATTAGAAATCAATGACAGATTAAAAAATAGAAAATACTCCAATACCTGGAGACTAAATAATACATTATTGAATAATGCATGGATAGCAGAAGACATCAAGGAAGAGATAAAAAAAATTATAGATAAACAAGAATTCTGATACAACATATCAAATCTCTGGGACGGTATGAAGGCAGTGCTAAGAGGAAAGCTCATTGCATTAAGCTCATTCATTAAAAGAAGAAAAAGTCAACAAATAAATGACTTGACACTACATCTCAAATCCCTAGAAAAAGAGGACCAAACCAACACTAAAAGAAGTAAAAGACAGGAAATAATCAAAAGCAGGGCTGACATCAATGAGATTGAAACAAAAGAAACAATTCAAAAAACTGACAAAACAAAAAGCTGGTTCTTTGAAAAAATAAACAAAATTGACAAATCCTTAGCCACCCTAATGAAAAAAAGGAGAGAGAAAACCCAAATTACTAAAACTCTCCCATTCACAATAGTCTCAATAAAAATAAAATACTTGGGAATCGATTTAACAAAAGAGGTGAAAAACCTCTACAATGAAAACTACAGGACACTAAAGAAAGAAATTGAACAAGACCTTAGAAGATGGAAAGATCTCCCATGCTTGAATAGGCAGAGTCAATATTGTCAAAATGAGCTGTGTGCAGTGGTGCACACCTGTAATTCCAGCACTTTGGGAGGCTGAAACAGAAGAATCATGAGTTCAAAGCCAGCTTCAGCAACAGCAAGGCACTAAGCAACTCAGTGAGACCCTGTCTCTACATAAAACACAAAATAGGAGTGAGGATGTGGCTCAGTGGTTGAGTATCCCTGAGTTCAATCCCCAGTACACACACACACACACATATATATAGTCAAAATGGCCATACTACCCAAAGCACTATACAGATTCAATGCAATTCCAATTAAAATCCCAACATCATTCCTTATAGAAATATAAAAGGTAATCATGAAATTCATTTGGAAGAATAAGACACCCAGAATAATCAAAGCAATCCTTAACAAGAAGAGTGAAGCAGGAGGCATCACAATACCAGACCTTAAATTATACTACAAAGCTATAGTAACAAAAATGGCATAGTACTGGCACCAAAATAGACATGTTGACCATGGTACAGAATAGAAGTCACAGAGACAAATCCACATAAAAACAGAGTTATCTTATACTAGACAAAGGTGCCAAAAATGTACTTTGGAGAAAAGATAGCTTCCTCAAGAAATGGTGCTGGGAAAACTGGAAATCCATATGTAGCAAAATGAAATTAAATCTCTATCTCTCACCATGCACAAAACTCAACTCAAAGTGGATTAAGGACCTAGGAATTAGAACAGAGACTCTGTGCCTAATAGAAGAAAAAGTAGGCCCAACCCTTCATCATGTCAGATTAGGCCCCCACTTCCTTAACAAGACTCCTAAAGCACAAGAAATAAAATCAAGAATCAATAAATGGGATGGATTCAAACTAAAAAGCTTCTCAGGAAAGGAAACAATCAATGAAGTGAACAGAGAGCCTACATTCTGGGAACAAATTTTTGCTACACACACATCAGATAGAGCACTAATCTCCAGGATATATAAAAACTCAAAAAACTTAACACCAAAAGAACAAACAACCCAATAAATAAATTGGCTAAGGAGCTGAACAAACACTTCTCAGAAGAAGTTATACAATCAATCAACAAATATATGAAAAAAAATGTTCAACATCTCTAGCAATTAGAGAAATGCAAATCAAAACTAAGATTTCATCTCATGCCAGTCAGAATGGCAATTATCAAGAATACAAACAACAATAAGTGTTGGTGAGGTTGTGGAGGAAAAGGCACATTCATACATTGCTGGTGGGACTGCAAATTGGTACAACCAATCTGGAAAGCCGTATGAATATTCCTTAGAAAACTTGGAATGGAACCACCATTTGATTCAGCTATTCCACTCCTTGGTCTATACTGAAGGACTTAAAAACATCATACAATGACACAGCCACTTCAATGTTTATAGCAGCTCAATTCGCAATAGCTAAACTGCGCAACCAACCTAGATGCCCTTCGATAGATGAATGGATAAAGAAACTGTGGTATACATGCACAATGGAATATTACTCAGCAGTAAAATAGAATAAAATTATGGCATTTACAGGTAAATGGATGGAGTTGGAGAATATCATGCTAAGTGAAATAAGCCAATCCCAAGAAACCAAAGGCCAAATCTTCTTTCTGATAAGTGGATGCTGATCCATAATGGGGGAGGGGACATGGGAAGAATGGAGGAACTTTGGTCAAAGAGGAGGGAGGGAAGGAGAGGCTCATGGGGACAGGAAAGATGGTGGAATGAGATGGACACCATTGCCCTAGGTTCATGTATAAGTGCACATGTGGTATGATTCTACATCATGTACAACCAGATAAATAAAAATTTGTGCTCCATTTGTGTACAATAAATCAAAATGCATTCTGCTGTCATGTATACCTAAGTAGAATAAATTTTTTAAAAAAGTACCACTCCTTGAAAAACAAAAACAAAAACAAAGAAAATATAAATGAAGGAGAAAAAAGAAGTTTATGGTTTTTGTAAGTGAGCAAAGAAAGATGGTCAGTTTAAAATAAACTTTTACAAGTGTATGATGTTTTGTGCAAGCCTCATGATAACTACAATTAAAACATCTGATAGATGAAGAAAATATAGATGGAAAGGAATCAAACTATATCACTACAAAAAAATCAAATCATAAAGCAGGACAACAATATATGAAGAAAGGAATAGGGGACTAAAAAACAATGAGAAAATAATTAAAATGGTAACAATAAGTGCATACCTATCAATAATTGCCTTAAATGTACATGAATTAAATTTTCCAATCAAGACAGCCAGTGAATGATTGGATTTAAAGAAGAAAAAACAAACAAAAACTCACTTTGACACTGAGGACACACAGACTGAAAGTAAAAGCATGATAAAATGATGTTCTCTGGGGATAGTAAATAAAAGAGAACAGGGTGACTTTTCTTAGGCAAAATAGACTAATCAAAAACTGCCAGGAGAGACAAAGAGAATAATAATATGATGATTACAGGTCCATTCATCAAGAGGTTTTAACAATTGCAAATATATATGAGCCCAAGATTGGAGCACCCAAATGTACAATGTAAATAAACAACTAAAGAGAGAAATAGCAACACAGTAATAGTACGGGACATCAATACTTGACTTTCAATAAAACCAATAAGAAAACAGTGAACTTGAACAATGCTCTAAAGCAATTGGACCTAACTGAAATATGCAGACCATTCCATACAACAGAAGCAGAATCTGCATTCTTCTCAAAAACACACATGACATTCTCTAGAAGAGGTCTTAACCAAATTAAGGAGAATGAAGTCATATTAAATAACTTTTCAACTCCACAACAATATGAAACTGGAAATCAATATTCGTTTCCAGAAGGAGATGTAGGTTAGTGGTAAGGTAAGCTTGTCTAGCATATATGACCCATGTTCAATCCCCACTACCCACCCCTACACAGGAAAATTCACAAATATGTGAACGACTCATATGTCGAAAGGGAAAACAAAATATATCTTGAGATAAATGAGAATGAAAATACAACATGCCAAAGCTTATGAGATCAGCAAAAGCAGTTTTAAGAGGAAAGGTTATAGTGTTAAGTGCCTACATTATAAAAAAAGAAAATTCTCAAACCAACTAAATTTATAATCTGATGAATTAAATAAAGAACAAACTAAGCCTAAATTTAGGCAATGAAAGTAAATAATGAACATCAGAATAGAAATAAATTTAATCAAGACTAGGAAATCAATAGATAAATCAAAAGTGTTGGTTTTTGGAATATATAAACAAAAATGACACATTCTTAGCTGGACTAAAAAAATTAAAAAACTCAAAATTATAAATGAAAGAGGAAACATCACAACTGAATCCACAGAAATATAAATGATCCTAAGAGACCACTTTGAACAATTACATGCCAACAAATTGGAATAAACCAGATGAAAAAAATTCCTAACATATTTAATCCACCAAGACTGAATCATGAAGAAGTAGTAAATCTGAACAGGCCAATGATGAGAAAGGAGATTGAATTAGCAATCAAACACCTCACAATGAAGGAAAATCAAAGACATGAAGAATTCATTGATGAATTTTACCTAATATTTAAAGAAGAATAAATAGCAATTTTTCTCAAACTGAAAAATATTGAAGAGGAGAAAGACTTCCTAAATGATTTCATAAGTCAGAATTAACTTGATAGCAAAGTCAAAGATACTTTAAGTAAATTAGCATAGATGTGAAATTCCTCAACAAAATATTAGCAAACTCATCCAACAACACATTAAAATAATCAGAAATCATGATCAAGTGACATACATTCCAGAAATACAATGATGATTCAATATTTGTGAACCTATAAAGGTGATATACTACATTATCAGAATGAAAGATAAAAATGATAAGATCATCTCCATAGATTCAGAAAAGATGTCTGACAAAATTCAAAATTTGTTCACGATATAAAAGCTCTCAATAAATGAGGTATAGAAGGAGAGCACATCAACATAATAAGGCCATATATGACAAGCCCACAGCTAACATCACACTCAAAGATGAAATGCTGGAAGTTTTTCTTCCAAGATAGGGAACAAGACAACAAAGCTTACCTTAGCCACTTTTATTCAATATAGTACTGGAAGTTCTAGCCAAAAAAATTAGGCAAGATAAAATCATCCAAATAAAAAGGAAGAAGTATAATTGCCTTGCTCTGCAGATGACAGAATCTTATATAAAGAAAACCCTAGAGGCTCCACCAGAACAAAAAAGAACAACAATTAAAAAAACCTGTTAGAACTGTTCAACAAATTTGGTAAAGTCATAGGACATGAAGTCCATATACAAAAATCAGCTGCATCTTTGTTCACTAAAAGTGAAGCATCCAAAAAAGTAATCCAGAGAACAATATCATATGTAGCAACATAAAAAAGGAAAATATTAAGGAACAAATTTAATGAGGGTAAAAACTCTGTGCACTGAAAATATAGAATATTGACAAAATTAATTCAAGACACAAATGAATAAAAAAGCCTGTGTTCATGAGTTGAAAAACATTGTTCAAATATTGCTAAAATGTCTATACTATCTGAAGTGATCTATTGATTCAATGCAATCTTTATCAAAATTCCAATAACACTTTTTCACTGAATTAGAAATAACATGCTAAAATTCATAGGGAACCACAAAGATCCATAGTAAATGCAAGCTTGAGCAACAAAAACAATTCCAGTTGCATCACAGTTCCTGATTTCAAATTTTATTGTACAGTTATAGTAATCAAAGCAGCATCGTGCTGGCATAAAAATATGTAGACAAATGGAATAGAATAAAGAACACAGAAATAAATCTACACATTCAGTTAGTTAACTAATCTTTAAGATGCCAAGAATACAAATGGAGGAAGGATAGAATCTTTTAAAAAGATACTGTAAAAGCTGAAAATCAATATCCAGAAGAATAAAATTGGAATCTTCCCATTACACAAAAATGAGCTAAAAATGGAATACAGACTTGAATGTAAAAATTTTAAAGTGTAAAATTCCTAGAACTAACAGAGGAAATACTCTTTGATATTGGTATTGGCAATGTTTTAGCTTCTGTTGTTTCAGTTTTTTGATATTACACCAAATCATATTCAACAAGATACAAGCATTCTGCATAACAAGTGAAGCAATAAAAAAATTAAAATGAAAAGCAACCCATAGAATGGTAGGAAACATTTGCAAACCACATAACTAATAAGAGGTTCATATCCAAAATATGTAAAGAACTCATACAACTCAGTAGCAAAAGAACAAATAACCTGATTTGAAAATAGGCAAATGATCTGAATAGTCATTTTTTCCAAAGAAGACATACAAGTGACCACCAACTATATGAAAAGGTGCTTACCATCACTAATCACTGGGAAAATCCAAAAGACAAATGGTTTGGATGTAGAGAAAGGGCAATTCTTGTGTATTGTTGGTAAGAACACAAATTGGCACATCTTTTATGAAAAATAGTAAGGAGGCTCCTCAAAAAATTGAATCAAATTACCACATGGCCCAGAAATCTCACTTCTAGGTATTTATCTAAAGAAATTGACATTAAGATCTTGAGGAGATACCTGTACTCTTATCTTCATTGCAGTTTGATTTACAAGACTCAAGATGCATTGATGGATGAATGGAGAAAGAAAATGTGAAATACATAGACAATGTAATATTTTTGAGCATTTAAAAGGAAGGAAATACTACCATATGCCACAACATGAATGGACCTGTAGGACATCATATTAAGTGAAATAATCCAAGCACAGAAAGACAAATACCATATGATCTCCCTTATATGTGGAAATTAAAATAGTCAGACTCACAGAGAGTTGAATGATGGTTGAAAAGGGCTGAGGAGAGGGGGAAATGGAAAGATGAGGGCCAAATCAAAGGCTATAAAGTTTCAGTTATACAAGATAAGTTCTAAAGATCTACTATACATCATAGCGTGTACAGCTAGCAACACTAGATAAAAAAGCACCATATGAGTACATTGTATGCTTAAAATATGCTAAGAGGTTAGATCTTGTACAAAGTGTTCTTAAACTCTCCCATGTGCAAAATAATAACAAATGGGTGAGATGAAACTTTGAGAGGTGATGAATATGTATGTGGCCTTGATTGTGGGTGATTTCACTTGTGTATACTTATCTCTATCCTCATTGAGCTGTAGACATTAAATATGTACAGCGTTTGACATATCAATCATACTTCAACAAAGTAGTATTAGAAAAAACAAACACTAGATATTACAATAGCAAACAAGGAAGGCTAATACCTCTATGTCACTAATAAGAGCAAACAAAACAGCACAATTAGAAACTCACCCCATTAAGTCTCAAGTTGATTTCTGCAAATATTTCTATGAAATTGACACAGGTGCATTAACATAGATTAGAAATCATAATTTAGAGCTTATTATATGACTTATCATTAATAATGTTAATGATACAATTAATAATATTAATATTATCGCTAGTCATTTACCTGTTACTCTTCTCTAAAGAACAGAACTATAAAAAAATTATTTCAAAGTTCCTATAAGTGGTATATTTGTTGCTCAATTTAAGGCTTTTAGGTGTTCCGTAAATGAAACAATGTGTCCTAATGAGTTAAGAAGAGCCATGGAAAGAGAAAACTAAATATAGCCTTACTAAGACCAGATTCATCTTTGGATTTTTGAAAAACTGCATATGAGCAAGCCTGTACCTACATAATAAGAGGAGTTACCAGTCTTTGGTTGAACATGGACGTACCTTTCTTTCAACACTGGAAACATCTAATAAACTGAATCAAAGACCAGACACAGAAGGACATCTCCTTTAGAACTGTGATGATCATAACCAAAGCCAAAAGTTTATTTGCAATGTTGAAAGAAAAGTTTGGACTGGTTAAAATGTTGAATTTGCAGCTAGCACTGGGTGGTTTGAATGATTCAAGAATTATTATTCATTGCATAATGTAAAAATGAGCAGTAAGTCTGCTTATATGTGTGTATAATAGGCTTTATTATCTAAGTTTGTGTAAGTACACTTCATGTTTGCACAGGAAAAAAACTGCCTACAGACCTATTTCTCAGAATGTAACCCCATCATTAAGTGAAGTATGAGTTACTATAAGTATGTTCAAAGAATAAATGAATCCATATTTAATGCATTAAAGGAAGATATGATAGCAATGTTTCATCAAATAGACAATATTAATTGAGAAAAGGAGATTTTTTTAAAGAACCAAGTGGAAATACTGGAGTAGAAAAAAATACCATAACTGAAATGAAAAATTCACTAGAAGGACTCAATGATTGATTTTAACTGACAGGGGAAAAGATAGGTAAATTTAAAGATAGATTAATAGAAGTATTCCAATCTGAAGAAATGAAAGAGAAAAGAATTAACAGAGAACAGAAGCTCAAAGATATGTGGGATATTACTAAGCGTACCTGTGTGTATGTATTGGAAGCATCAGAAGGAGAAGATATAGAAAGTAGATATATTAGTTCCCATGTGTGCCATATCAAATTACTACAAAATCAGTGGCTTGCAACAACATTAATTAATTAACTGACATTATTTCACACTTCTGGAGATAAGAAGTGTAACTTGGACTATATTGGGCTTAAATCAAGGTGTTGGCAAGACCGCGTTTCTACCTACAGGCTTTAGGGAAAATCTATTTCCGGTCCTCTTCCAGCTTCTAGGAGATGTCCACATTTCTTAACTCGTGGTCTTCTTCTCTTTAAATCCAGCAATGTTGCATCTCTGTGATTACTCCTTCGTAGACACACCTTCCTCCAACTTTGACTTTAGCCAGGAAAAATTCTTTCAAAAACTCATAATTAGGAAGGACCCACCCAGAGAATCTAGAAAATTTCATTTCAAGGTCTTTTATTGTGCCAGTTAATTTGCCATTGAGCTACATCCTAAGCTTTTTTTTTTTTTTTTTTTTTTAATTTTGAGACAAGGTCTCACTAAATTGTTCAGGCTGGCCTTGAATTTGCAGTTCTCCTGCCTCAGGCTCCCAAGTCACTGGGATTATAGGTGTGTTTCACTGTTCCCAGCTCTGCCAGTTAATTACATTGACAAAATCCCTTTTTCCATGTAAGGCAACATATTCTTGGGTTTCACAGATTAAGATGTGGAAATGAGTTAGGGTGACTCATTGTTCTGCCTACCACAACAGCAGGAAAAATACTTAAAGTAATAATGATTAGTCAGTACCAAATTAGATGAAAAACAGTAATCTGTCCATCTAGAAACTCTATAAAATCCAAATAGGACAAGCATGAAAAATTCTATACTTAGACACATCATAGGCAAAGAGTGAAGAGACAAAGACAAAGAGAAACCATGAAAGCAAAAAGAGAAAAATGATTCATCAGTTAAAGAGAACACAGTATGAATAAAGGCTGACCTTTTTCATACTGGGTATTTAACCCCCGGGGCAGCGGGGCAGCTAACCACTGAGCCACATTCCCAGTCCTTTTTTTTTTTTTTTTTTTTCATTTTGAGATAGGATCTCACTAAGTTGCTTAGGGCCTCACTAAGTTGCTGAGGCTGGTCTCAAACTTGAGATCCTCCTGCCTCAGCCTACTGAGTCACTGGGATTATAGGTGTGTGCCACCGGGCCCAGCCAAGGCTGACTTCTTATTAAAACAAAAACAAAAACAACAAAACAGCCAGGCTGGAATACGATGGAACAACACATTTAAAGTGTTGAAAGAAGGGCTGGGATTGTGGCTCAGTGGTAGAGCACTTGCCTCGCATGCATGAGGCACTGGGTTCAATCCTCAGCACCACATAAAAAATAAAATAAAATAAAATAAAATGAAGATATTGTGTCCATCTATAGCTAAAAAAAATTTAAAAAAAATAAAGTGTTGAAAGAAAAAAAATCATATGTTTAGTAAAATCATCTTTCAAAAATGAAAACAAAATAAAGCCATTCTCAGGTAAACAAAGACTAATAGAATTCATTGATATGAAACCTGCCTGAAAAGAAAATTTAAAGGCAGTTCTTCAGGCTGAAAGGAGTGACATTGGATAGTAATTTGAATCTACAAAAGAAACAAAGAGCATCAGTAGTGTTTATATTTGAAGAAAATTATAAAAAGACTGTATGTATGTATGTATATAAACATGTTTGTGTGTGTATATATATATATGTATTCCTTTTTGTATTAATCAATTTATTAAAAATTACAAAAACAATTATTATTGAAGTCCATTGTTGGCTTTACCTAAAGATGTAATATATATGACATGAATAGCACAAAAGAAGAGGCAGAGAATGAAGTTATACTGGAACAAAGAAATTATGCTAACCAATAATTTGAATCTATGGAGAGAAATGCATAGCTGAATTGATAAGTAAAGTAGATTAATATAAAAGACAATTTATATAAAGCAATATATATAAAAGTATATAAAGCAAAGTATATAAAGCAATATTCACAATGCTGTGCTGTGTGTATAATAATGTTGATCTAACATCTATGAGGATGATAGCATGGGACATGGGGAATAAATGGAGCTATGCTGGAGCAAAATTTCTGTATATTACATAGATAAATCAGAGAAAAGGATTACTTCAGTTCACAGTCTGGAGGTTTCATCCTGTGACAATTTTTCCCTGGCATTTCAGGCCTAAGAGGAAGGGGAGAATGTGTAATACAATAATCTGCTCACCTCATGGCAGCTAGGCAGCAAAGAAAGGGAGGGGAGAGGCTAGGGTCCCAATATCTCCTTTGAGGGCATAACCCCGTAAGACCACAGGATTTCCAACTAGGCCCCATGTCTTAAAGGTTCCACCACTTCTCTATAATGCTATAGTTGAAGACCAAAACTTTAACACACAGGCCTTTGGAATTACTTAACCCAAAGCACAGGAGGTAGAACAACTAGACAGAAGCTCAACAAGTTTATTAAAGACTTATATAACACTATCAGCCAACTAGACCTAAATGACATCTATAGAACAATCTACCCACAACAGCAGAATACAAATCCTTCTCAAGTGTACATGGATGTTTTCCAGGATAGAACATATGTTAAGCCATAAAAACAAAGCTCAATTTAAAAGGACTGAAACCATCCAAAGAATGTCGCCTGACCATGATGAAATTAAAATACGAATGAACAACACAAGAAAATTTGGGAGATTCACAAATATGTGGAAATTAAACAACACATGTCTAAATAACCCATAGATCAAAAAGAAATAACAAGAGAAATTAGAGAATGACCTGAATAGAAACAAACACAACATATCAAATTTATGGGATACAGCTAACATAGTGTTCAGAGGGAAATTTATAGCTTTATAAATCTAAATTACAAAAAAGAAAGATTTCAAATCAATAACCCAACTTTCTACATTAAGAAACCTGAAAATCATAAATAAATTAAAATATGAAAAGAAAAGAAAAGAAACCTGAAAACCATGACACTGGAATTGCACAAGTGGGCACCAGATTTCTTTTGGGGATGATAGAAGGGTTCTGCAATTAGACTGTGGTGATGGTTGCCAACTCTGTACATGGACTGAAATTAATTGAACTGGGCATGTATAAAAAATGAATTGCATGGTATGCAGATTATACTTTAAAAGTCATTTGTAAAGCTTGGATAAGGCAAGTTCATCAATGGATATTAAATCTGGGGAAAATTTTGATGAGTATAAAAATATTTGCATGGTCTTGGTCCTCCCAAAGGTTCCTCAATGATTGCATGGGAAAACATAGTAACTATGGCAGTGAAGAATGAGACATTACCTTGATCAGTTGATCAAAATTAACGTCACTAGTGAAAACTGGATGAGCAATGGATCACACCAGATGTGACACCCTGAGCATTTAGTTTCAACATCAGACAAACTGAAAATGAGGAAAGTTCTACTAAAGGGGAGAGGGTATGTACTTCAAAGTGCATCATAAAATAAAGAAACTTGTGGAAATATCCAGATTAAAGAAGGCTAAAGAGACATGACAATTAAATGCGATACCTGACCTCATACTGGAGGAAAATGATATAAAGAGCATTATTATACATTTGTTAAATTACCTACAGAGATTAGTAGAGATACTATAATCAAAATTCGATTTCTCAACGTTAATAAATGTACTATACTTGTGAAAGAGAATATTCATGAGAATGTGCATTGAAATAGTTAGGATTAAAGGACATATATATGTCCTTTATTATTTTATTCTTAAAAGATTCAGACACTCTTTATTCACACATATTTGTGAGAATGGTGCAGGAGGAAAGAAGGAATGGGAAGGAAAAAGCACATGATAAATGGGATAAAATGTTAGTAATAGTTGAATTAACATAATAAATATATGGGTGTTCTTTATATTATTGTGATTTTGCAATTTTCCTGTAAATTTTAAATGATTTCCAAATAAAAAAACTTGAAGATGCTGAAGAACTTTTTTTTAAATATTGTTTTAGTTGTAGATGAACACGATATCTTTATTTTTATTTATTTTCATGTGGTGCTGAGGATTGAACCCAGCAAAAGTGCTCTACCACTGAGCCACGATCCCAGCCCCAAGATGCTGAAGAACTTTTGAGTTATACCTATCAATGTCCACATTAGAAATTAAAACCAAGAAGTATTTATTAATTCATTTAAAAATAACAAACTCACTAGATAGTAACATAATGAACATATTTTTATGAAATAATAGGTATATTTTCAAAACCAAAAAATATTTAGTGAGACAAGTGGTATTGCTTTATGGTTTTGCAAATTTCTGCATCTTGCTTAATAAAAAACAATAGGATTCACAAATCTGTGTTTGCATTTAATATGTCCTAATACATTGTTTTGTTTAAAACATATGAAGAGACTCTAGCCTTGCATCAATATGTAGTTGGAAAAGTAAGAGATGTTTTTAATGGCCTTTTCAGATAATTTTAGGTGTTTCTTAGACAGCAGTATTTTAAAGATCAGTTGCCATAAAGAATTAGAAACCACATCACTGAACTCTCTGCTGCATTAAAATCCATTAATTTATCTGGCATTTTGAGTAAATCTTTTACCTATGCATGATTTTGAAACATGCACTAGACATTTGTAAAGTATAAGTTTACTGGATTTGTGAGTTTTGGCACATTATTCAATATAAAATGACATTCATTAATGTCAGCACCATCTCATCAGATTATCTTAAAATATTGAGAAACCGTCACACTTACAGTTTCCAAAATTCAAAGTTAAATTTGAAAGCTGTAAGACTGTCTAACAGTCTAATTGGCTAACCTATTATCAGTTGCTTCCTTAAAGGGACAAAATCACTTCATTCATTTTTGAGACAATGAGTAACTGTAGTTTGTCTGACAAATGTTAAAGTAAAAATGGTTCCCATGAAAAAGCAGCTAGTTTAGCAAATAATCACAACAATTACACATGTGCTTTTCCTTGAGATAAACATCATACATACTTCAGTTTGCAACAAATGTGTTTCACATTTCATGATAAAAAATGTCAAGAAAATATGTATCCAAGGTTACATATTTAAATAAATTACTGCTTCATCAAAAATATCTTTGAGTAAAATTATTGGCTCTTTTTTTTTCTAAACTGCTCTGTTTTTCTTCTAAACTATAATTGTTAACAGTATATTTAGTGACTCACTGCCTTGATTCATGTGCAGATACCAGCAGTTTTCCTCTCATTTAAAAAATATTTTATTTACAAATTGTGCAAGAAGTATTTAATCTTTTTAAAAAAATTGTTAATTGTGCCAGCAAGTTTCAGTATGCTTCACTATTTAGGAAGGTTATTTTAACACATTGTCAAATAGCAAATTTGCACCATTAATTTTGTATCATCAGTGTAAGTGCAAAGACAATGAAAAGGACAAATAACATTTTACTGTTATTATGAAAAAAGTTTTGGTCTCAGATTTCCTGAAAAGGTCTCAGGGAAATTCAGGGATCCACAGTTCATGTGTTTCAAGAACACAAATTATAATCCTATTTGTTGTGTATCTTCATGGAAACAAAAGGGAATGAATATAAAATTTAGTTTATCTATAAGCATATACTGACTATAATTACTCCAAAGAAATTAAAGCATGTCTTTGAAGAAGAATGTAACATTTTCTTTCATGTGATTTATTTATCTATTTATTTATAGTGTTAAAGATTGAGTTGGGCGCAGTGGCACATGCCTGTAATCCCAGCACTTTGGGAAGCTGAGACAGGAGAATCATGAATTCAAAGCCTGCCTCAGCAATGGTGAGGCTCTAAACAACTCAGTGAGATCCTGTCTCTACATAAAACATAAAATATGGCTGGAGATGTGGCTCAGTGGTCAAGTACCCCTGAGTTCAATCCCCTGTACCAAAAAAGAAAAAAGAAAAGAAAAAGATTGAACCCAGAGCTCTACAATTAAGCTACATTCCCAGCCCTTTTCATTTTTTGAAACAAGTTTTCACTAAGTTGTCCAGGCTGGTCTCATAAACTTGTGATCCTCCCACTTCAGCCTCTTGAGTAATTGAAATTACAGGTGGGGCTGGGTTTGTAGCTCAGTGGTAGAGCGTTTGCCTTGCACACGTAAGGCACAGGGTTCGATCCTCAGCACCACATAAAAATAAATAAAATAAAGATATTAAAAAAAAAAAAGAAATTACAGGTGTGTGCAATCTTGCCTGGCTTATTTATTTTGCAGTGCTAGCATAGAACCCAGGGCCTTGCAATGGTTAGACAAGTTCCTCTATCACTAAGCAACATCCTCAGCTCCTGTTTTTGTTCTTATGAAAATTTTCAATTACAAAAGTAGGGAGAATAATATTGTGAATCCCTATTGGATTGTGAATTACCATGTGCTGTATTTAAACTGGTGTTAATATTTTACCATATCTGCTGGCATTTTGCTCACATAATTTAAACCTAGCAAAGTACAGAACTAGCATTTTACCTAATACTCTACAATCCAGTCCATATTCAAATTCCCCTAGTAGTTAATTTTTTTGACTGAATAAAAAAATTATCCATTGATTTGGCTACTATGAATTATTCAAGACATCAGATCATTACTCAGATAGATTGTCCCACATTCTGGATTTGTCTAATTGCTTCCAAATGGTGTTTCCTCCTTCTCAGTTCCCCACTATTTTAACAGAGGTCTATTTTAGGGCTTGGTAAGATTCAGGTCCATCATTTTGGGCAATATACTATGGTGCCACTGTCACGACAGAGACTTCTAAAACACAAGGCAAAGGCTCATCTTTCTGAAGGGTTTCCTGGCAGATCTAACTACAAATAGGTTTGCATAACCTTGCTTTTTTCTTCTTTAGGATCTATGCAGTCCAATAGACAGAAAAGAATGCTACAGTGCCATGGTTACCTGTTAGAACTGGAAGCTTCTCTTCTTCCAGAGATCTAAACTGACCTGCCCAGGAGTATGCAATTGTTTAGAAGAATTTTGTCAGCAGGTTCACTTAGCTGTGTGATTAAAAGTAAAAAAAAAGCAGGTGTTGTTTTTCAGAACCAGACTCACTATTTTCTTTCATCATTAGCCTGCACAAGCATCCTAAAAAATAACAATTTGATGACTTTCTTCTTCATCAGAAAAGATCTTTTAGTGATGAATAAATTAAGGAAATTCTGTAGGTAAGAGCTTGCAATTTATTTGTAAAATGTTTTAGAGTCATTGAACAAGTGCTTCTTTACCTATGTGGTAACTATAATTTCTTGTGTGTGGGTTTCCAAATTAATGAACTTGTTCATGTAAATCAAAATTTAAAAAATGTTCTTGGGTGCAGTTGAGTGGCAGAGCACTTGCCTAGCATGCATGAGACTCTGTGTTCAATCCCAACACCAATAAACAAACAAACAAAGCCAAGGAAATGACAAACAGAAAAGGGGACCAAAGACTATTTATTACTATCTCATAGTAGTTCCTGGTAGCATCAGTAGAGTTGAGATGCCATTCATTCTCTCAGAGGTTAATAGTTATTATAGTTTGGCTATGTGGGGACCCCCAAAAACTTGTGTGCTAAGCAATGCAGGAATGTTCAGAGGTGAAATGATTTCATTATGAGAGCTGTAACCTCATCAGTGTATTAATCCATTTTATGGGTTAATAACATGAATGAATTACTGAATAGTAACTGTAGGCAAGTGGGATTGATTGGAAGCTTGTCACTAGGACTGTGGCCTTGGACTATACCTTGTCCCTGCCTCCTCTCTGTCTCTGCTTCCCAGTTGCCACAAGCTGAGTAGCTTTCCTCTGCCATGCCCTTCCACCATGATGTTCTGCCTCACTCAGGCTCAGAGCAATAGAGTTGGCCAACTATGGACTGAAACCATGAGTCCAAAAATAAATGTTTCCCTTTCTAAGTTGTTCTTGTCAGGAGTTTGGGTAACAGCAACAAAAAAAAAAAAACTAACACATGAGTTTCACAGTGAAAATATGCTCAAGGTTATTGACACTGGCATGAAAATATTTAGCCTAGAGCAATTTTTTTTTGTAAGGAAAATCCAATTAAGTTAGTGAATAAAGAGAGATTCAAAGAGCTAATCTGAAATTTTTTTTCCATTTCAAAAGTCTTGTCATGCCTGGCAGTGGTAAGAAAGTAAATGAATTCTTTGAAATTTACTAATAAAAGGAAAATGCTTATTTTGGTTTCTTCCTATCCAGGTTGAGCATCCCTAATCTGAAAATCAAAAACATTCTACAATCTGAAACTTTTGAATACTGACATGATGCCAGAAGGGGAAAATTCCACACCATGAAACTTTGTTTCATGCACAAAATTATTTGAAATATTGTATAAAATTACCTTTAGACTATGAGAAGATATATATAAAACAAATGCCACTCAGTTTACTTGTACCTTTCACTCAGACCTCTGCTTTAGAGTTGAATTATTCTGCTTCTGCAGTTTTGATTCTAGAGCAAGTATCTTGCTTCAGCAGCCATGAGATGAGTTACAGATCAGATAAAACTCTAGGATCAATAGCAGGGGCAAATCTCTGACCTGCAATCTTGCAAAATCCCATGCAAAATTTCCTGGGCCATAGAGAAAATGAATGAGTCAGTTTATGGAAATTTTCCATTTCACTGTGGTATGGATTAATCAGGATTCACTTGGAATGGATACATGGTTTACATGTAAAGCAAGTCCTCTGGGCCCCTGCTTAATTTTCCTAGAAACCCATATAGACTGAAATTAGTGACAGCTTACCTTTCCAGAAAATAAGAATAATCCCCTTTCTGGAAAATTCATCCTGCTTTTGTTTACCTCATTGTATTAGTCAGGGTTCTCTAGAGGAACAGAATCCACAGGACGTATAATTATAAAAAGGGACTTATTAGGTTGGCTTACACGACCAGAAGCTGGATAGTCCACAATGGCTGTCTGCAGACCAGTAGCTATGCAGTCACAGAACAAGAAGGATCAACAGTGCTACCCTAATCTGGGACAAATGGCTTCTGGGGAATCACTAGCAGAGTCCGCTTCAGAAGAGTGAAGAAGTGAGAGTCAGATATCTTCAGGTGATCGCAGCAACAATCAAGAACCCATTCAAGAAGAATGGAGCTTGCATCTACTGCTGCTTCCTTGTTCTTACAACTTTTATTCCATCCAAGCCATCATCCTATTGGATGGTGCTGCCCACACTTAGGGAAGGTCTCCATTTCAGTTAGCTATCTCACATGCCAATCATTCCTAGACACACCCTCACTGACATACCCATAAACCTCTTAATCCCCAGCATCTCTTAATCCAATCAAGTTGACAATTCAAATTGACCATTGCAATAATCTTATCAGTAAGTAGAATGATGCGTCCAGTTCTATTGATGGAAAGTATAGAGACAAGTGGAAAGGAGAGTTGCCAAACACTCTACCTGGAGCAGGACTAGAGGACAGATAAGAGGATGAGAACAGTTTGACCAGTGACTTCTGTTAAATATCATTCTCTATACTTCATCTCACCATCCCTTCCCCCAAAAGGAAGTAAGCAAATAAAACGTGGAAGTTAATTTTCAGGATAATGAAAACTGACAGCTGTTAAGTACTATGTGTTATGTAGTACTATGTTTTAAGTGCTTAAAATGGAATTAAATTCTCACAATAATTCCGTGGGAGCAGTGAGGCACAGAGAGCTTGAAGAGCTCAGGGTCTCACTCTTTAGTGGCAGGGCATGGTTGTGAACTGATGGTCTCTTGACCATGACGCAAGGCCCACTTAGTACCTGCATTCTTCTACAATGGTTGTTCCTCTGACATCACAAATGTATACTGCAACAAAAGTGTGAGCCTCAGCTAAGAGAAAGAGCTGGCTACTTTCCTTTATTCTAAATTGTTGCCAAAATTTTAAAAATTCAGAAATCTGCAAGGTTGGAGTTTTAGAGACATTTCATTTAGCCATGAAAACTGACTTTAGACTATTTATAGTTTCACACATCTTGTTACAGAAATAATTAACATACTTGATTATAGAGTATGTTTACAGACCATAATCAGAGCCTGCTGAAGGTACTATATAATATATGACATATGCTTCATATTACATTTCAAAAACCAACAAATTCTGAATTTCAAAGCACATCTGACCCCAGGAGTTTCCAAATTCTGGACAAGTAGGAAGTACTTTTTCAACTTTATAACTTTTAGGAAAAGTCTGGAAGATACATTATAACCTACTCACTAATCATATATACAAGAAAAAATGTGCGGAGGATTTTTATGAATTTAACTAATACTATAAAATTAGTGAGTACCAGAACTGGAATTGGGGTCCAGATCCTGAAAGCCTATCCTCCAGGGCCTCTAACATATCTCTTTGGCATGGGCTCTGCTTCCTTGTCTTAGGTCAGAACTTGGAACAGCCACAATGAGCAGACCAGAGGCTGGCACAGGGCAGGCCAGGACGAACCCCCAGCACAGAAGCCAGAGGCCTCTGCAACTGAGAGTTTGCCTTTGGAGCAAAGCGAAAACAGCAGGCAGTAACTTCACCTAAAGGTAGCGTGTTGCCAGTGTGCTTAGGAATTCTATTTTAAAATAGAAATTCCAGCTCTCTTATTCCCCAGCCCAGTCTCATGCTGTAGGAATTTGCATTTTAACAAGTACTTTCGTGATTCCAGGGCAGAGTCCTCACATCATACTTTGTCTAGCAATCATTCTCAGTCAGAATCTGCATCCATGGGCCTCCAAGCCTTGAGACTTCAGCGGGAAGTCTACTCAGATCAGCCTCTCTCCGGGTAAGGGCCCCCGGAGTTGTGCACTGCATAACATGTAGATACCTATGTTGTGCCCCGTACATCAGCAAGCACACGTTCCCGGATGAACATCCACTAAGCTGACCCAGTTTGGGGTTAGGGTATCAGTGGGAGGGAGGGAGAGCTGCAAAAATGAAGAAAATCAGTGCTGATGAATGGATCCAGACTGTTACAATCAGGATATGTACAAAACAGCTAACATAATTTCATGTTAATTACACATATTTTGTGTTTTATAGTAAAACATTTTTACTGTTACTTCCAGTGCTTAAGCATTTGAAAGACTTTAAACATCTTTTTGTCTTCATCTGATAGTCCTTCTTGCTTTTTACCACTTACCTACCAACCAAATTCCTCCCCAGACTAACCCCACCTCCAACATCCCTCTTGCAAAAAAAGGGGAGGTGGTTCAAAGAGCCACCTGCCCAGCACTTTTGGATCAGTCCCAACTACCCAAAACACCCCAGCTGGCCTGGTTTCTGATCATCCGGTCTATGTTTCCTAATCTCATGTGGAAATTCAGGCACTGCAGCAAAGTAGAAAGCCATGTTTAGAGGTCTGTATCATTTAGGTGGATTAAAAAAAAATAACACTTTCAAATCCTACCACATCTCTGCCTCATCATTCACGAGTATGATGAAAAGTCGAGTTCGACCTATTATATAGGACTGGTTATCTGTGTTTAGTTAGGACTTGTGTTCAAAGTCCTCTTCCTCATAGGAAAAATGCCTCAAAGCCAAATAAAGGGCTGTTGAGAACAATGGCTGCTCCCTCTCTAGATTGGGTTCTAAATTTGTGTCTCCAGAGGCCTGTACAATCCAGACCAGGGAGCAAATGAAAAAAAAAAAGAGGCAAACTCAAGCTTTAGACTATTTCTAATTAAGACAGAATTATTCCATTCTATTTTTAAAAAATTTTTAGTTGTTGATGGATTTTTATTTTATTCATTTATTATTTATATGTGGTGCTGAGGATCAAACCCAGTGCCTCATGCATGCTAGGCAAGTGCTCTACTACTGAGCTACAGCCCCAGCCCCTATTCTATTCTTTTACAAGAAGAAAAATGTTTCTTCCTTCATGAAAATAAGATGTTCTCACCTTGAAGAGTGGGCAGAAGACAATTTATTAATGTGAGCTATTAGCATGTATTCCAGCCTAGTTACACAGTACCATCATTCAAATCCTATTCAAACTTCATTCAGAACTAAGGAACTGGAGTTTTCAGTCTCGTGGATGTACTTCTTTTGGTTTTGGTAGTGGAGGTACTGGGGATTGAACCCAGAAACTCTCTACCACTGACCCACACCTAGTCCTTTTTATTTTTCATTTTGAAATAGGGTCTCGCTAAGTTGCCCAAGCTGGTCTCAAACTTGTGATCCTCCTGCCTCATCCTTCCAAGTTGCAGAGATTACAGGTATGTAACACAGTGTCTAGCTTCTTAATATACTTAATGAAGAGCAAATCACACCAAGAGGGTGGGAATGGCTCATTGTGCTAAGGAACACACAAATATTGATATCTGATGAAAAAAGTTCTTCAGTGGCAAATTGAATTGACAGAATCTAAATGATCCTGACTGAGGGGCTTACAAATGTCTATACCTATGTTAAACCTGATGACCATGACCAACGACAGGTTAGAAGTCAGATACTTGATCACATAGTCAGTATTCAAAATACAAACACTTAAATGCAACTCTCTTCATTGGCACCCTGGGCCAGCCCCAAGAAAAAATGGAAATACCCACTGCTTTTATGAGATCTTAAAGTTGTTCACTAATTCTCAATGACTTGTTAAATAATAATTATTTATGTCTATAGATGCTGAAAATTGTTTACCTTTCTAGTTCTCAACTGTTCAGAATACTTGAATGAAAAAAGGTGTTCCATGTAACTAAAAATAAAGAAATAATTGAAGTACTTTTAAACATACCTGGCCACACTGTTGATATATTCTATATCATACTCAGATAAATTTCTTTGTAGTACATATAGTTTAAGCTAATAGGATGGGTAGGTTTATTTTCAGTGTTTACTTGGTTGAATTGGATATTGCTTGTTTGGCTAAAATATCACACATTAACTGATCAAATACTTTGTGATAAAAAAAGAAGAGAGTTTGTGTTAGTCAGCTAGGGCTACCATAACAAAATAGCACAGACTGGATGGTACAACAGTAATTCATTTTCTCACAGTTCTGAATGCTGGAAATCCAGAAATAAGGTGCCAAGAAGGTTAGCTTCTAGTGAGGCCTTTCTCCCTGGCTTGCAGATGACCACTCTGACCAACACACACACACTCTCTCTCTGCCCTCACAGGACCTTTTCTCTGTATATGTACTGCTAGCATCTCTATCTCTCTTCCTATAAGGACACTAATCATATTGAATTTGGATCCCAACCTTATGACTTTAGTTAACCTTAATTATCTCCATAAGGGCCCCATTTCCAAATATAGTCACACCATATTGGGAGTTAGGTTTTCAATATATGAATTTGGGGGAAGAGGAGACACAATTCTGTCCAAAACAGAACTATAATAATTAGAGAATATTTGTGTTTTAGAACATACATAGAATTTAGTCTTGTTTAATGTTATGCCTGTTATGTTTTCATAAAACTAAATTTTGATCTTAATTGTAATATCTTGGAAATAGGTCAAAGAAAAGGATTATGTCCAAAGAGAGGATTATGTCCAATATCCAGGGAAAAGAAAAGTTCTTTTATGGTACAGGGGGACAATGTCCATAGTATTGAAAACAATAAATAATGTTAATTCTCTCTATGCTCTTGTAATATTTTGCAGTCTGTTTCATGTTCTCATTACTACAGACTCATACACACAAAAAGATTTCTCCTTTTCTGTAGTCTATGCACACAGCTAATTTAAGACCAGATCTCACAAAGTGGAGAACTATACATGCTTCATTTATTTTCCAAAACATCCCATATGAATGGCCAAAATTAGAATGTAATTGAATGAAACTGTGTTTAGTGTCTGGTTGGTGGGTAGCATAATCATTCATACATAAAAAAATTTCCAAATTATTTTTCCCATAAACCTATTGAATCTCAAGACTTTATAAGCTGCTTTCTCTGTTGTGGCTAAACACTTACTGGGAATAAGTGCTTAGAAAAGGGCATTAGCTCTTTGAGGTTTTTTAAACCAACATCTCCAACTCCACCCATAAATAGTATCCAAACTTGCATAGAAATTTAGGAGCTGAAGTGGATTAAATGAAGTGGAACTGAAGGTGAGGTCCATATCTACCTCACCAATGTCCTTGTGATGTTGCTCAGTCCTAGTTATTCTGACATTAAGGGTTTGAGAAGCTATCCCTGTGGCTCTTCCCTGTCATGATACCAGCACTTTAGACTCTAGCCAGGCATAGTAGCAAACCCCTGTAATCCCAGCAATTTAAAAGGCTGAGGCAGGAGGATCATAAGTTTGAGGCCAGTCTGCGCAACTTAGTGAGATCTCATCTCAAAATAAAACACAGAAAAAACTGGGGATGTTACTTAGTGATAGAGAACCCCTGGGGTTCAATCTCCAGTACAAAAAAAAGTTTAGGATCTCAAATATTAATCACAGGAGGGTGTTACAGGTAATATTTCTAAGTGAGCAATTAGATGGATAATAAATTATAATACAGAGTGTCAGTATTGAAAAAATCTTAATGGTGATCTCAAATTTTTCAGTTTTACCAATGAGAGAGCGAGAGAGAAAAAAGAAGCATAAGATCAAGAATCTCCATCCAATAAAATCAACACCCATAAATCAAATGCAATTGTATACATTAGTGATGAATCCTCTGAAAGAGAATTAAGAAAACTACCCCATTCTCAATAGCCTCAAAATAAAATAAAATAAAATAAAATACTTGGGAATCAATCTAACAAAAGAGGTAAAAGATCTCTACAATGAAAACTTGAGAGCACAAAAGAAAGAACTTGAAGGAGAACTTAGAAATGGAAAGATCGCCCATGTTCTTGAATAGGCAAAATTAATATTGTCAAGATGTCCATACTACCAAAAGCGTTATACAGATTTAATACAAATTCCTATTAGAATCCTAATGTCATTCTTCATAGAAATAGAAAAAGGAGTCATCAAATTCATTTGGGAAAATTAGAGACCCAGAATAGCCAAAGCAATCCTTAGTAAGAAGAGTGAAGCAGGAGGCATCACAATACCAGAGCTTCAACTATACTACAGAGTTATAGTAACAAAAAAAGCATGGTACTGGCACCAAAATAGACACATAGACCAATGGTACAGAATAGAAAACACAGAGACAAACCCACAAAAATACAGTTATGTCACTAGACAAAGGACAAAAACATACATTGGAGAAAAGATAGCCTCTTCAACAAATGGTGCTAGGAAAACTGGAAATCCACACATAGCAAAATGAAATTAAACCCCTATCACCCACCCTGCACAAAACTCAACTCAAAGTGGATCAAGGACTCAGGCATTAGACCAGAGACTCTGTGCCTAATAGAAGAAAAAGTAGGCCCAAATCTTCATCATGTTGGCTTAGGACCTGACTTCCTTAACAAGATTCCTAAAGTGCAAGAAATAAAATCAAGAATCAATAAATAGGATAGATTCAAATGAAAAAGCTTCCTCTCAGCAAAGGAAATAACCACTAATGTGAAGAGAGAGCCTACAGAATGGGAGAAAATCTTTACCACATGCTTATCCAATAGAACACTAATCTCCAGGATATATAAAGAATTCAAAAAACTTAACACCAAAAAACAAATAAACCAATCAATAAACGGGCTAAGGAGCTGAACAGACACTTCACAGAAGAAGATATACAGTCAATCATCAAATATATAAAAAAATGTTCAACATGTCTAGCAATTAGAGAAATGCAAATCAAAACTATTTTAAGATTTCAACTCACTGCAGTCAGAATGGCAATTATCAAAAATATAAACAATAATAAATGTTATTATTTATTATAAAAGGAAAAGATACTCTCATACATTGATGGTGGGACTACAAGTTGGTACAATCGCTATGGAAAGCAGTATTGAGATTCCTTAGAAAACTTGGAATGGAACTACCATTTGATCTAGCTATCCCACTCCTTGGTTTATACCCAAAGGACTTAAAATCAGCATACTAGAGTGACACAGTCACATCAATGTTTATAGGGGCTCAACTCACAATAGCTAAACTGTGAAACCAACCTCAGTGTCCTTCAACATATGAATGGATAAAGAAAATGTGGCATATATACACAATGGGATATTACTTAGCCTTAAAGAAGAATGAAATTATGACATTTTCAGGTAAATGGATGGAGTTGGAGAATATCATGCTAAGTGAAATAAGCCAATCCCCCAAAACCAAAGTCCAAATGTTTTATCTGATATGTGGATGCTGATCTATAATGGGTGGCAGGTTGCTAGGGAAGAACAGAAGAACTTTGGATTGGGCAGAGGGGAGTGAGAGGAGGGGAGGTGCGGAGCAGGTAGAAAGGATGGTGAAATGAGACAAAGGTAATAACTTACCCTGTGTACATGTATGATTGCCTGAACTGTGTGACTCTGCATTGTGTACAGCCAGAGAAATGAGAAATTGTGCTCTATTTATGTACAATGAGTTAAAAGGCATTCTGCTGTCATGTATAATTAATTACAACAAGTTTAAAAGAAAGAATCTCCATCCAAAACCCTCCTCTGTAGAGATAATGTAATCAGCCTTAGAATGAAGCAAGGATGACTTAGAGAGAAAAGCAATAGTCAATCCAACAAGCTTTGAGTAGAGCATCAGGCAATACAGCCCCAAGGTTTTATGATCATAGACTCTAGCATCAGACACAGCTGGATTTGATCCCCAGAATCCACCACACAATAGCTGTGGCACCCTGGAAGAGTTATGCTCTGAAAGTCTCACTGTCTTTAACTGAAAAAGTAACAAGAGTACTAAGTCACTGATATAATTTTGTGAGCATGACATGCTTAGACTAGGCTACACATAGTGCTCACTAAATGTTAGCTATTTATCAGTCTCTCCTTTGAACAATCTAGAAAGGCACACAAATGCAAAGATTTCAGGAATCATTGGAATAATAAATATAAGAATACAAATGCAATTATGAGATTTCCAGTTAATTTCTAATATGGATTGAAGTAACAGATCCTTCTTCAGCTATGAACATATAAACAAAGCAGAAAAACTGTACAAAAAATTATTTAACTACAAAGTTGAGTAAAAATGAGAATAATAAATCCTCTAGCTAGAAATTAGGGAGTAACTTATAGCCCAAGTTGTCAGCAGTGGCTGGAATGTTCTCACACAGAATGTTAGAAGGGAAAGTGTTATGCTCATAGGCTTGTAGATGATAGAAATCTAGAATGGAAATCCTTTAACCCTGGAAGGACTGACCTCACCATGAAAGAATGACCAAAAGGACTTCACTCAGATCATCTTGACTAAGGCTCTTGGGAAAAGCTTTCATGAAATATTATTATTAAAAGGAATCATGAGCAACTTGTTGTAGCAATATTTCTACAATCCAGGCATTATGACTTGGATCTGGAATGTCCCCCAAAAGCTCATGTGTTGAAGGCCTGGTGCCCAATGAAACAATGTCCAGAGGCAGGGTTTTTAGGTAATGATGATTGGATCATGAGTGCTTGACCCTCATCCGTGGATTAATCCTTTTTTTTTTTGTACTAGGGATTGAACTCAGGGGCACTTGACCACTGAGTCACATCCCCAGCCCTATGTTGTGTTTTATGTACAGACAGGGTCTCAGTGAGTTGCTTAGCACCTCGCCATCGCTGAGGCTGGCTTTGAACTCGAGATCCTCGGGTCTCAGCCTCCCAAAGTGCTGGGATTACAGACGTGCACCACCGTGCCCGGCTAGTGGATTAATCCATTTGATGGATTAATAATATGACTGGACCACTGGGAGAGGTTGGAAAACATAGGCAGGTGGGGTGTGCCCTTGGGGACTGTATCTTATCCCTGTCCCTATTCCCTGAGCATCAGCTATCTTGAGCTGAGCAGTTTTCCTCTGCCATGTCCTTCTGCCTTGATATTCTGCCTAGGAGCCAGCTGACCATGGATGGAAATCTTGACACCATGATGTACCTTGAAGCCAAGGTACATCTTTCTTCCTCTAAGTTGTTTTTCTTAGGTATGTGTCACAACAGCTAAAGCTGACAACATACCAGGCATACTGAATTTCTACAAACACACACACACACACACACACACACACACACAGAGAGAGAGAGAGAGAGAGAGAGAGAGAGAGATGTCTTTACAATGAAAAGAAATTAAGCTGTATGAGGTTACAGGTCCTGAGGAGGGACAAAGCATAAACAGACATAAAAAGAAGGATTAATATTAAAATTTCTGGAGATTCTGAAAGAAATGATTCTGAAAGAAAATATAAAATAACTAATATAAAAACTATGTTTAAAATTATTATCCAGGTGTGGTGGCACACACCTATAATCCCAGTGGCTGGAGAGGCTGAGGCAGGAGGATTCAAATTCAAAGCTAGCCTCAGTAACTGAGAGAGGCCCTAAGCAACTTACTGAGAACTGTCTCAAAAAACAACAACAACAAAAAAAAAAATTAAAAAGGGCTTAGATGTGGCTTACTGGTTGAGCACTTCTGGATTTAATCCCTGGTACCAAAAACAAACCAACCAACCAACAAACAAAATTATTAAGATCACCTTAAAAAAGCAAGGAAGAGAAACTCCAAAGAAGGATACTATGTTAAAAGAATATGAAAATGCTTTTGGAAGAACCAATTATAACTTCTATAAATGAAAAACAAAGTCTTTGATGCAAACAAAAGATTAAACATCAGATTAGACAAACTGAAGAGAGAGTGGTGAGCTGGTTGCTAGATCTGAGAAAATAACCCAAAATGAGCAAGAGAGGTAAAGAAATTGAAAATAGTTTAAAAATTTGAAGAAATTGAAGAGGGACTTACATGACCCAAAATACATTGTCAATAAGAGCTGCAGAAAGAATATTTGAAAAGAGTATGTTTGAGAACTTTCATGAGTGATGAACTCTGTTGGAAGAAGCATAGGTCGTGAATGAAATAAATAAAAATAAATTCAAATTTAAGCCTGTGAAATACCAAAGAACATCTTAAAAACAAGTGAAGATCAAAGGTAGAGTCTTTACCTAAATGTAATCCTTAAAATAAAAGCAGGGAGCCGGGCGCAGTGGCACACGCCTGTAATCCCAGCTCTTTCGGAGGTTGAGACAGGAGAATCATGAGTTCAAAGCCAGCCTCAGCAAAGGTGAGGAGCTAAGCAACTCAGTGAGACCCTGTCTCTACATAAAACACAGAATAGGGGTGGGGGATGTGGCTCAGTGGTCCAGTACCCTTGAGTTCAATTCCCAGTATCAAAATAAACAAATAAATAAAAGCAGGGCTGGGGATATAGCTTGGTGATAGAGTGTTTGCTTGCACAAGGCCCAGGGTTCAATCCACAGCATGACAAAAACAAACAAAATTATTTACTTTTTTTATATTTAATTTATTTATTTGTTCTATTTAGGCTTACATGATAACAGAGTGCAATTTGATTCATTATACACAGGTGGAGGATAACATTTCATTTCTCTGGTTAAGTGATATAGAATCACAACATACAAGCAGTCATACATAAAGCTAGGGCTATGATGACCATCATATTCCACCACCATTACTGTCCCCATACCCCCTTCTCCCTATCCCCCTGTGAACAGAGTTCCTCCATTGTTCCCAAGTCCTTCCCCACATTATGAATCAACATCCACTTATCGACGAGTACATTCGGCATTTGGTTTTCTGAGATTGGCTTACTTCACTTTGCATGATATTCTCCAACTCCATCCATTTACCTGAAAATGCCATAATTTTATTCTCTTTTATTGCTGAGTAATATTCCATTGTGTATATATACACCACAGTTTCTTTATCCATTCATCTATCGAAGGGCATCTAGGTTGGTTCCACAGTTTAGCTATTGTGAATTGAGCTGCTATAAACATTGAAGTGCCTGCAGCAGTGTAGTATGCTGTTTTTAAGTCTTCTGGGTATAGACCAAGGAGTGGGATAGCAGGCTCAAATGGTGGTTCCATTCCAAGTTTTCTAAGGAATCTCCATACTGTTTTCCGGATTGGTTGTACCAATTTGCAGTCCCACCAGCAATGTATGAGCGTGCCTTTTTCCCCACAACCTCGCCAACACATATTGTTGTTTGTATTCTTTATAATTGCCATTCTGACTGGCATGAGATGAAATCTTAGGGTAGTTTTGATTTGCATTTCTCTGATTGCTAGAGATGTTGAACATTTTTTCATATGTCTGTTGATGGATTGTATATCTTCTGTGAAGTTTGTGTTCAGCTCTTTGGCCCATTTATTGATTGGGTTGTTAGTTTTTTTTGGTGTTAAATTTTTTGAGTTCTTTATATATCCTGGAGATTAGTGCTCTATCAGATGTGTGTGTGGCAAAGATTTGTTCCCAGAATGGTGGCTCTCTGTTCACTTCATTGATTATTTCTTTTGCTGAGAAGAAGCTTTCTAGTTTGAATCCATCCTATTTGTTGATTCTTGATTTCACTTCTTGTGCTATAGGAGTCTTGTTAAGGAAGTATGGTCCTAATCCGACATGATGAAGATTTGGGCCTATTTTTTCTTCTATTAGGCGTTGGGTCTCTGATCTGATTCTCAGGTCCTTGATCCACTTTGAGTTGAATTTTGTGCATGGTGATAGACAGAGGTTTAGTTTCATTTTGCTGCATATGGATTTCCAGTTTTCCCAGCACCATTTGTTGAAGAGGCTATCTTTTCTCCAGTGTACATGTTTGGCTCTTTTATCTACTATAAGGTAACTGTATTTTTGTGGGTTTGTCTCTGTGTCTTCTATTCTGTACCATTGGTCTACATGTCTATTTTGGTGCCAGTACCATGCCATTTTTGTTACTATAACTTTGTAGTATAGTTTAAGGTCTGGTATTGTGATGTCTTCTGCTTCACTCTTCTTGCTAAGGATTGCTTTGGCTATTCTGAGTCTCTTATTCTATTTTATGATTGCTTTTCTATTTCTATAAGGAATGATGTTGGGATTTTAATTGGAATCGCATTGAATCTATATAGTGCTTTGGGAAGTATGGCCATTTTGACAATATTGATTCTGCCTATCCAGGAGCATGGGAGATTATTCTATCTTCTAAGGTCTTATTCCATTTCTTTCTTCAGTGTCTTGTAGTTTGTATTGTAGAGGTCTATCACTTCTTTTGTTAAATTGATTCCCAAGTATTTTTTTTTTTTGAGGCTATTGTGAATGGGATAGTTTTCCTAATTTCTCTTTCAGAGAGTTTATCACTGATGTATAGAAATGCAATTAACTTATGGGTATTGATTTTATATCCCACTACTTTGCTGAAATCATTTATTAATTCTAAAAGTTTTCTGGTAGAGTTTTTTGGATCCTCTAAGTATAGAATCATGTTGTCTGCAAATAATGATAGTTTGAGTTCTTCTTTTCCTATTTGTATCCCTTTAATTTCTTTTGTCTGTCTAATTTGCTCTGGCTAGTATTTCAAAAACTATGTTGAATAGCAGTGATGAGAGAGGGCATCCCTGTCTAGTTCCCATTTTTAGAGGGAATGCTTCCAATTTTTGTCCATTTAGGATGATTTTGGCCTGGGGTTTAGCATAGATAGCTTTTACAAAGTTGAGGTATGTTCCTACTATCCCAAGTTTTTCAAGTGTTTTGAGCATAAAAGGGTGTTGTATTTTGTCAAATGTTTTCTCTGCATTGATTGATAAAATCATATGAGTCTTATCTGTAAGTCTATTGATGTGATGTATTACATTTATTAATTTCCATATGTTCAACCAACCTTGAATGCCTGGAATGAACCCCACTTGATCATGGTACACTATTTTTTTGATATGTTTTTGTATGCAATTTGCCAGAATTTTATTGAAAATTTTTGCATCTATGTTCATCAGGGCTATTGGTCTGAAGTTTTCTTTCTTTGATGTGTCTCTGTCTGGTTTTGGTATGAGGGTGATACTCACCTCATGGAATGAGTTTGGAAGGATTCCCTCCTTTTCTGTTTCATGGAATAGTTTGAGGAGTATTGGTATTAATTCTTCTTTGAAGGTCTTGTAGAACTCAGCTGAGAATTCATCTGGACCTGGGCTTTTCTTGGTTGGCAGGCTCTTGATGGCATCTTCTATTTCCTTGCTTGAAATTGATCTGTTTAAGTTGTGTATGCCCTCTTGGCTCAGTTTTGGTAGGTCATATGCCTCTAGAAATTTGTCAGTGTCTTCAGGGTTTTCTATTTTATTGGAGTATAAATTTCCAAAATAGTTTCTAATTATCCTCTGTATTTCAGTAGTGTCTGTTGTGATATTTCCTTTTTCATCATGAATTTTAGTAATTAGGGTTTTCTCCCTCCTTCTTTTCATTAGGGTGGCTAAGGGTTTGTCAATTTTGTTTATTTTTTCAAAGAACCAGCTTTTTGTTTTGTCAATTTTTTGAATTGTTTCTTTTGTTTCAATTTCATTGATTTCAGCCCTGATTTTGATTATTTCTTGTCTTCTACTTCTTTCAGTGTTGATTTGTTCTTCCTTTTCTAAGGCTTTGAGATGAAGAGTCAATTCATTTATTTGTTGACTTACTTCTTCTAATGAATGAGTTTAGTGCTATGAACTTTCCTCTTAGCACTGCCTTCATGGCATCCCAGAGATTTTGATATGTTGTATCAGAGTTTTCATTTGCCTCTAAGAATTTTTTTATCTTTTCCCTGATGTCTTCTGTTATCCATGCATCATTCAATAGCATATTATTTAGTTCCCAAGTGATGGAGTGGTTTCTGTTTTTTTAATCTGTCATTGATTTGTAATTTTATTCCATTGTGGTCAGATAGGATGCAGGGTAGAATCTCTACTTTTTGTATATGCTAAGACTGGCTTTGTGACATAACATATGATCTATTTTGGAATAAGATCCATGTGCTGCTGAGAAAAAAGCGTATTCATTCATTGATGGATGGAACACTCTATACATGTCTGTTAAGTCTAAATTATTGATAGTTTCATTGAGATCTATTGTTTCTTTATTAAATTTTTGTTTGGAAGATCTATCTAATGGTGAGAGAGCTGTGTTAAAGTCTCCAAGTATTATTGTGTTGTGGTCTATTTGATTCTTGTGTGTGAGAAGGATTTGTTTGATATACTTAGAAGCCCCATTATTTGGGGCATAGATATTTATGATTGTTATGTCTTGTTGATGTATGATTCCCTTAAGAAGTATGAAATGACCTTCTTTATCTCTTTTCTCCATCTTTGATTTGAAGTCCACTTTATTTGATATGAGGATGGAAACTCCTGCTTGTTTGCAGGGTCCATGTGAGTGATATGTTTTTTCCCACCCTTTCATTTCAGTCTGTGAATGTCTTTTCCTGTGAGATGAGTCTCTTGAAGACAGCATATTGTTGAGTCTTGTTTTTTAATTCAGTCTGTCAATCTATGTCTTTTAATTGGTGCACTTAGGCCATTTATATTCAGGGTTATTATTGAGATATGATTTGTAATTCCAGTCATTTTGGTTTGTTTTTGGTTTTTACCTTGAGTTGTTTTCTCTTTTGAATGGTCTTTCCTCTAGTGTAGTTCCTCTCTTTGTAAATTTTCATTGTTGGTTATCATTTCCTCCTCATGGAATATTTTGCTAAGAATGCTATGTAGTGCAGGCTTTCTTGCTGTAAATTCTCTTAACTTTCGTTTATCATGGAAGGTTTTTATTTTGTCATTAAATCTGAAGCTTAATTTTGCTGGATATAGGATTCTTGGTTGGCATCCATTTTCTTTCAGAGCTTGGAATATGTTGTTCCATGATCTCCTGGCTTTTAGGGTCTGTGTTGAAAAATCTGCTGAGATCTGAATTGGTCTCCCCTTATATGTGATCTGGTTCCTCTTCTTGAGGCCTTTAAAGTTCTATCCTTATTCTGTATGTTGGGCATTTTCATTATAATGTGCCTTGGTGTAGATCTGTTGAAATTTTGTACATTTGGGGTCCTATAAGCCTCTTGTATTTGGTTTTCCACTTCATTTTTCATATTTGGAAAATTTTCTGATATTATTTCATTGAAGAGATTCAGTGCATTCCTTTGGTTTGAAATTCTGCGCCTTCTTCTATCCTAATAAACCTTACATTTGGTCTTTTGATGCTGTCCCATATTTCTTGTATGTTCTGTTCATGATTTTTTACCATCTTCACTGTATGGTCAAGTTTATTTTCAAGATTGTATATCTTGTCTTCATTATCTGAGGTTCTGTCTTCCAGGTCTTCTAGTCTGCTGGTGATGCTTTCTATTGAGTTTTTTATTTGGTTTATTGTTTCCATCATTTCATGAATTTTTGATTTTTTTTCATGATCTCTAGCTCTTTCTTAATCTTTTGCTACTTGTAATTGCTCTCTTATCTCTTTTTTAGAATGATCAATAGTTGCCTTTATTTGCTCTCCTATTTCTTTGTTGGATTGATCAATTTTTGCCTGTAATTGCTCACTTATGTCATTCTTTAATTCGCTGATCATTTTAATTATGTACATTCTGAATTCTTTCTCTGACATTTCATCAACTGTGTTGTCAACGGATTCTGTTACAGTGGTATCCAGGTTTATTTGGGGTACTTTCTTCCCTTGTTTTTTCATGTTGATTTTGTATCTTCCTTTCTTGAAATACGGATCTGAGCTATTGAGGCTTCTATCCTATAATCTTGTATTGACACTCCAGATTACCTGTGTCTCAACTTGGAGCTACTTCTGTCCCCCAATGTCCCCAGATCGGCACTACTGCCACTAAAGTTGGTGGCGGAGGTAATGGACGTATCTCTAGAGGGCAGTGGGAGTCACCTTGGCTGGGCTCCTGTGGCAGTCCCTGAAGGCTGTTTTGCCCCTCTCTTGTGCTCCTGCTGGTGAGCAGGTGGGCCCAGGTCTCACTTAGGCAGGGTCACAAGCAGGAGTCTGTGTGCGACCCTTACTGTGAGTGTGAGTTTCCCTGTGGCAGAAGGCTATTAGGCCCTGGTCTACCTTCAGCTGGGCACCCCTGGCATTCCCTGAGGGCAGTTTGGGGCCTTCTGTCTTGCCTGACCACAGGAACTCTGGAGCGGAACTGAGGCGGGCCCAGAGCGCACTTGGGTGGGGCCTCTGCACGCTGGGATCTCTGTAGGAGACTCTTACCCTGGGTGTGCCTTCCTCTGTGGCTGGTAGTTATCAGTCTCTGGTCAACCCTTGGTTGGACACCCATGGAGTTTCCTGAGGGTGGATTTGGGCCCTCTTGGCTCCTGCTGGTCTGCAGGAACCCTGGAGCAGAACTGATGCGGGCCCAGACCTCACTTGGGTGCGGCTGCCTAGTGCTGGGGTCTCTGTGGTGACTCTTATCCTGAGTGTGCACTCCCCTGTGGCTAGTGGCTAGCAGTACTTGGTCTCCCTTTGGCTGGACACCTGTGGAGTTTCCTGAGGGTGGATTTGGGCCCTCTGTGGCTCCTGCTGGTCTGCAGGAACTCTGGAGTGGAACTGGGGTGGACCCAGTTTGCTCTTGCATGGGGCTGCCTCATGCTGGGGTCTCTGCAGTGACTCTTACCCTGGATGTGCATTCCCCTGTGGCTGGTAGCTATCAGTCTCTGGTCAACCCTTGGTTGGACACCCGTAGAGTTTCCTGAGGGTGGATTTGGGCCCTCTGAGGCTCCTGCTGGTCTGCAGAAACTGTGTAGTGGAATTAGGTTGGGCCCAGGCCACACTTGGGTGGGATTACCTCGGGCTGGGGTCTCTGTGGGGACTCTTACTCTGAGTTTGGGCTCCCCTGTGGCTAGTGGCTAGCAGTCCATGGTCTCCCTTTGGCTGGACACCTATGAAGTTTCCTGAGGGTGGATTTGGGCCCTCTGCGGCCAACAAAATTATTTTCTATTGTCAACATCAAAATATCTATCTCCTAAATGCTGACAAAAATGTAACTATCCAAATTTTTATACCATTAAAGAATGAATGTGGATATGTTTGAGAGTTGTTTTCTGAAAGAACCACTAATGGATGGTGTTCTTTAGAAGGAAATTGAAGCAAGCAAGGAAGGAGCAGGTAGCAATGAGAAACTAATAATTTTATAAACCAAAGTATATGTGAATGCTATGGTTTGGATGCAGACTTGCCCCAAGTGTTCATGTCTCAGGCACTTGGTTCCCAGTGTAATAAGAGGTGATGGGATCTTCAAGAGGTGGGGCCTGGTGAGAGGTCCTTAGATCACTAGGGGTCCTGTGCTAAGAAGGGATGGATGTAGTTCTTTTAGGACCCCAGTTACTCTTGTCAGTCTCTCTCTCTCCCTATGTCACTATTTGATCTCCCTTTCTTATATGTGTTCTTGCCATCCATAATGCTATCAATTTTGAGGTAATGCATCCAAGAAGGCCTTCACCAGGGCCAGCACTGAGCTGTTGGGACTTTCAGTCTCCAGAACTGTGAACTAAATAAGCCTTTCTTTCTTTCTTTCTTTCTTTTTTGGTACTGGGGATTAAACTCAAGGGCACTAGACCACTGAGCCACATTCCCAGCCCTATTTTGTGTTTTATGTAGAGACAGGGTCTCACTGAGTTGCTTAGCACCTTGCCATTGCTGAAGCTGGCTCTGAACTCACGATTCTCCTGTCTCAGCCTCCCCAAGTGCTGGGATTACAGCCTTGAGAAGCCTCTTTCTTTTATAAAGTTCTCAGTCTCGCACAGTATAGTCACCCAAACTGAACTAGTAGAATGAATAAGCGCTGACTGTTGAACACAATGATAATAAGGTCTAATTTGAGGGAGGTAAAAACAAGTTGCAACTACCATATTAACATATTAAATACCAATAACATGGAAAGATGAAGACTGGTGAAGAGGGTTCAACTCTAAGAAGGAGGGTAGCAACAATGATTAAATTTAGCCTTTGCAAAGAGATATGCATTTTAAAAACTGATCAGTGTTGTAAGAATGGATATGGGTAACTTTCAAACCAGCACATAGAAAAGCCAGAATAAGAAAAACTTAATATGTCATATATACATATACACATACCTATACATCCATGTATATTTAAAATGGCACAAATAAAAATAAAACAAATTGAACTATATCAGTAAATTCAAAAACTATACAGGCTATCAGCAAAATGTTAGAATAGGATTTTCCATGCTTGTCACTTGTAGAATCATCAATTTAAACAATTATCCATGAATGAAGTGAACTTGAAACAAGAGCTAAGGAAGCCAGTTATTGTAGTACCTGATATTGTAGTACCTGGATATAGTACAGAAATAAGAAAAGATGCATTTAAGAAGGTAAGGAGGATAATCTATGCCAGGCAGCTTGCCTGGAATTTCTAGATGGGCTAGCTGGTGAAAGGTTTTCCCAGAAAAATCCAACCTCCAACGACCAGAATAAATCCCCATTTCTTCAAGTGCAAGACATCACTGCATAGCCATAAGGATCCAGAACAACCAGGAAAACATGACACAACCAAAGGAACAAAATAAAACAGTAAACTAACCCTTTAAAAAAAGAGGTTTAGAACTGCCTGGCAAAGAATTCAAAATAATCACCTTAGAAGTTCTGTAAATTACAAGAGAATAAACAGCTAAACAAAACCAGGAAAACAATATTCAAACAAAATGTTAAGTTCAACAAAGAGGTAGAAACCATTAAAAAGGACAAAACAAATTCTAGGACTAAAGAAGACAATAATTGAACTGAAAAGTTCCACAGAGAACTTTAACATGATCAAGTAGAACAAAGAATCAGTAAACGTAAAGACAGACATTTGAAATTAACCAGTCAGAAGAACACAAAGAAAATGGAATGAAGACAGCTTTTGAGATTTATAGGACAACAGTAAAAGAGCAAAATTTCAAATTTTAGAAGTTGAAAAAGGAGGAGAGAGAGGCAAAGAAAGTTTATATAAAGAAATAATAGTAGAAAAAATTTCTAAATCTAGAAAGATAAATGTCTCAGTACTAGAAGATCAAATGTCTTTAATCAGAATCAGTTCAGAACAAGACAACACCAAGATATATTTGAATCTTCCAAAAATCAAAGACAAAGAGAGGAACCTGAAAGCAGTAAGGGAAAAGAAGCATATCACATATAAAAAAGTTTCAATAGGCTAGCAGCAGATTTCTCAGCAGGAACTTTGCAGAACAGGAGATGTATTCAAAATGTTGAAGGAAAAAAAAATCTCCTAAGACTACTTTACCTGGAAAGGGGGAGATAAACTTTACCAGACAAACAAAAGCTGAGGGCATTGATGACCACCAGACCTGTCGTAGGGGAAATGCTAAAGGGAATTCTTCAAGCTGAAAAAAGAGGACACAAAAATATGAGTATAAAACTCACTGGTAAATCTAAGACCAATCAAATTCAGAATACCCTAATAATATAATGGTGGTTTATAAATCATTTATATATTTAATATAAAGATTAAAAGTCAAAGCATTGAAAATAACTATGGTTACAACTTATTAAGTGACCCACAATATATAAAGATGTAAATTATGACATCGAAAATGTAAAATGAGGGTGGTTGGATAGGAGTGTAGAGTTTTTTTATATAATCAAGGTTAAGTTGTGGTTGGCTTAAAACAGTCTATTATAACTATGTTTTATGTAAGTCTTATGAAAACCACAAAGCAAAAACATATAGTAGATACCCAGAAGATAAGAAGTAAGGAATCAAAGCATAAAACTAAAGAAAATGGCCTAGCCACCAAAGAACAGAGCAAGAGAGGAAGAGAGGAAAAAAGAATCCACAAAACAGCCAGGAAACAATGAACAAAATTAAGGTAGTATGTCTTTACATATCAATAATTACTTAGATTACAGATAGATTAAATTCTCCAGTAGAAAGTCATAGAGTGGCTGAATAGATTTTAAAAAAGCAGACCCAACGATCTGCTCTCTACAAAAGACACATCACCTCTATAGGCACACATAGAAAGTCAAGAAATGAAGAAAGATATTTCATACAAATGAAAACTAAAGAGACTAGGGCTTACCATATTTATATTATATAAAACAGACTAAGTCAAAACTTTTAAAATGAGACAAGGAAGGTCATTCTGTGATACTAAAAGGATGTGTTCATAGGAGGATATAATAATCATAAATACATATGCACTCAACATCAGAGGACCTAAATAAATACATAAAGTAAACATAAACTGATCTGGAAAGAGAAATAGACTATAATACAATAATAGTAGAGGACTTTGGTGCATTACTTTTAGCAATGTACTGATTATCTAGGCAGAAAAATCAATCAAGAAACATCAAACTTAAACTACACCTTAAACCAAATGAACGGAACAGAACATTCCATTTGACAGAAACAGAATACACATTCTTTTCAAGCAACAGAATACACACGGAACGTTCTCCAAGAGTACATGTTAGGCTGCAAAATAAGCCTTAGAATATTTAAGATGATTGAAATCATATCAAGTATGTTTTCCAACCACAATGGTATGAAACTAGAAATCAATAATGGGGAATTTTGGAAAATTCACAAGTACGTGGAAATTGAGCAACATGCTCCTCGACAACCATTGGGTCAAAACCAAAAGAGAAATCAAAAAACATCTCGAGATAAATGAAAACAACATGCAATAAACCAAAGCTTCTGTGACACAGCAAAAGAAGTTTTAAAAGAGATGACAGCAACAGAAACCCAAACGAATATCCCAAACAGCCCAATATTACACCTCAAGGAACCAGACAAAGAACCAACTAAGCACACCATTCACAGAAAGGACAAAATAGATCAGAACAGAAATGTAACAGACTAAAAAGACAATGGAAAAGATAAACAAAAATTAGATTTTTTCAAAGATAAAATTGACAAACCTTTACCTAAACTGAAAATAAAAATAGAATCAAATAAATGAAGTAAATGAGAGACATTAAACTGATACTATAGAAATACAATGGATTTTAAGAGAAAACTATGAAATTTATTGGTATATGCTAATAAATTGGATAATCTACAAAAATTCATATATATATGAAACCTACCAAGACCAGATCATGAAAAACCACCAAATCTGAAAACATCAATAATGATTCAGCATGTTGGCCCCAAAAGTCTCCCAGAGACAGGTGACAGGACAATGCAGCTGATCTATAATAAAAGCTGCTGAAAAAAGCAAAATTTCAGTTGACCCTAAAAAGCCAAAGTAATCCAGAGGTCAGTATTTTCCAAGAGCAAGGAAGTTGGAAAAGGACAACTAAAATCCTTCAGGGTATTTGGTTTTGAAAAGAAATCCACTAGTGCATATTTATATAACTGTTTTAAATAAAGCAAAAATATTTCTGGAGCTCTTTGCTGGATAAGAAAGCACTCGTATTTATCTGCTGTTCCATATCATCATTTGTTTTATTTAAGAACATCAAAAGAGTTTCATTTATATGTTTCTATCCAGTTATGAAGGGGGAAGAGTGTTCAGAGACACTTGAAGCTAAGTGGGCAAATCCTTAAGAGCTGTTATATTCCTACTGTTTGACAAACACTACTGAAATAATAAACTCCGCATAGCTCCATCTACTGTTTTACTTGCTAGCCTGTACCTTTGGAAGTGCCTATGAATTTTATGGGACATTTTAGGAACACAAATTCCAGACCTGACCCTCAGTGACTGCAGAGGAAGTATGTGGGCTGGCCTTATTTTGTTCCATTGGTCATACCCACCCCATACCAAGCTATTTCCCACAAAGGTGCTCTGACAGCCTCAGCAATACCTGCCTCTATTTGAACAAAATGCTCCAATTTCCACATCTGTAAAATGGGGATAGTAAAAGGACTCATCTCAGGATTATTGTGTGGGTTAAGTAAGAGAATTATCTCAGATAAAAATGAGTAGATAAAAAGATGAATAAATGAATAGATTCATCCACCCACATCCAGAGCAGCCAGAAGTCCATGCCATGCTTTCCCTGATGTTGGGCTAAACTCCAAAGGGCTGACTGGGTAGCTGGAATACTGATTCCCACTATAGGGTTGCCAAGTACCTGCCTGAGAGGAAACTTCAGAACGTTCCCTGGACTGTAGGTTGTGCCATAATTTCAGCCAGTTCGTAATTCAAGTCAAACCTTGTTTCCTTTGCCCCAACTACTACACAGAACTTTTCCAACTTTTAACCCCAACTGAAATACCTTCAGGAAAATGTCAAAGTAATTTGCCTCCTGGGGAGCCACTTTGTTCTATTGGATTATTTAGGTCCCACTCTGTGTGTGTGCACAGGTGGCTCTGGACTGACGGGAAGTTGGGTAAATTGGGTGTATGTGTGTATAACTTTTGCTTTAATGTGTTGGATTCCAGATATCACCTTTAGATCCAAAGTAGGAGGAAGATGAGAACATGGCCTTTCACTGCATTCTGTCTTTCTCTACTGGGTGGCCAATGTAAGGGATTTTAACATTGTTTTTCTCTGCTTGAAAAATCCCTGCTTTTCTTTACTAACCCTGAGTTTGGCCTGCTGAACCAGTCTGCACCTCCTGAGCAAGTGGAACTTGGGCTAAGTGTCTTGCCCACAATCTTGTGAATGTAATGGACAGTTGCAAGCCATGCCCACCTCCCTGCCCACTCCCCAACTTCTCACGTCCTCCCTGGTGGAAGCCGAGTAGCACTGCCATTTGCTCTTGCTCCCTGTCCCTGTTATGCACTATTCCCCTCCCGACTCTCTTTCACCTTCATTGGGTCCTCTTGTATACACAGACCAGACTGTGGCCTCCAGTGCTCATAGCCGAGGCCTGGCCCTCAGGAAACTTCTGTTGCAGGGAATCCAAATGTGATTCAAACTGTTGAATGAGGGGCGAGGAGGGAGACAGGGCTCTGATGTCAACTTACTTGCAGTCTCATCTTGTAAGCAATGGAAACTGAGTCTTACCTAAGCATAAAAGGAATAGTTTTCAAAGGACGTGAGTAGCTCATGAATTCTTCATGAACACCGGGCTCAGAGAGCAGCAGGAGCATAAACCCTGTCCAGTGAGGCTCCCAGTCCCCACAAACTCTGGCAGATGGAGGTCTGTGCTATTGCTCCTACCCTCACCAAACTGTTTCTCTCTTATTTCTGTTCCTTTGCATACTGGCTTGCTGTTCAAAGGTTAAGATGATACATCTGAAGGCTCTTCCCAGGTCACATGCCCAAATTTTAATGCAAGAGGTTCATAAAGGGGAGCTTCTGACCTTTAAAAAGGGACTTTCCCAGACACAGAAGTTAGTGACATGCTAGCTAGACAAAAATGGCAAATGTCTGTTGCCTTAGTCTCATCATTCTCTATTCTGTTCTTCACTCCTACCTCCTGAAAACAAGCACTGTCACAATGTCATTTCCACTGCAGAATGTCCTGGAAATCTAGACTCTGAGCTTCTGCTTCAGCCATCATATGAGCTTTCCCAGCTCAGAGTTTATGACACAGTTTCCATTTTTCCTCCCAAAATTTTCTTGTGCCAGTTTTGAAAAGATAGAAATGTCATCTCTCTCAACTCATCCTGACAGACAGGCTAGGACGGCGTATGCCATCATCTTTCTTTGCTGCTTTCCACATTCTCTGTTTTGAAGTTTAACACATGCTAACAAATTGTTCGTTGTCAGATCAGTTTCTTTGCTTACCAAAGTCTGTAATTGCTGCTCTTGTAATGTACAGGGGCCCGGTTGCTGAGATGCACAGGCTTATTAGGGCTGCTTGAACTATTTCGGGGTCTGTAAACAGGCCTTTGAAGAAAACATGTGCCTTAGAGGATACTGTCACACAAAGGTTCCCTGAATGTCAGAGCATTTACAGAGACTGCGAATCAAAAGGTCATCATCTGAGGGAGAAGATGCTCCTATCACCCCTCATTCATGATCTTGAGCAAAGGGCTTTGTATTCATGCCTGCCAACATTTGATTCCCAAGCTTGTTCTCTTGTATCTGTCTGCCCAGGTCCTGGAATGCAGCCAGCCAACCAGCACTGAAAGGATGGATGCTAGCTGCAAAGAGACTGCTTGTCTGCTGTGTACAGGGAGGGTGACAGCCGGACAGCGGAACAGCTGCTGGAGGGGAGAGGAAGTGGGGGACTGCAAGCAGGGTGGTCAGAAGAAATACCTCAATGATGCCCTGAGAGGCAGCAAACCACAAAGCACCACATCTTTAAGGAGCCAAGCAGGCAGAGCAGCTTGTTAAGAAGCAACCAGGAACATGAAACTCCTTTCTGAAAAGAAGTCTCGGTCGGGAATTGAGTCAAAGCAGCAGAGCTGCCCAAGGAGGTAAGGCCCATTACACGCTGACAGCAGTTCCAGTGACCAAATCAAAAGCCCGCTTCTGTGTGGGCCCCTGTGGAAGGTTCTTCAGGTATTCCAGTGTCCCTAGGAGAGGGTCACATGGTTTAAGATGCTTTAGGAATTAAAGCAAAAGAAGGGGTCTCAAAATGCTTCGGATTCAGCTGGGCACAGTGGCGCATGCCTGTAATCCTAGCACTTTGGGAGGCTGAGACGGGAGAATCGCGAGTTCAAAGCCAGCCTCAACAACGGAGAGGCACTAAGTAACTCAGTGAGACCCTGTCTCTACATAAAACACAAAATAGGGCTGGGGATGTGGCTCAGTGGTCAAGTGCCCCTGAGTTCAATCCTCAGTAGAAAAAAAAAATGCTTCTGATTCCATCCAAGTGCTTCCTAGCTCACTTACTATACATACACCACAGAAAGCAAGTTTTTATGTTAAGGTCACTATAAGCTTTGGAACAGATATATCTGTACTTCTGCATGACTATGGAGCCCAAGACCAAAATTGTGTCAGTTATATGTAACTTTTTACTTCACAAAACTTTTTGATTCATATAACTTTTTACTTCACCCACTTCCCCATAGGATATGAGATTATTTATAATAAAATTTAAATGCAATAAAAGAACAAACTATACAAACAGGAAAAGGACAAAGACCAAAGTGGAAAAATCACCACAAAGGTCTGACCAAAGAAAGATAACAGTTCAAATCCTAGTCTTGGATGCTAAGCTCAATCCAAGAGAAAACCCAGTAGGCTACATAATTCTTGTTCTCTACTAGGAGATAAAATAAACGACTTCTTTCTCCTGAACTTGTACCTATATATTAGACATAGTTCTGAACACACATACAAACATACATAAAGAAAGTGCTGGCTTTCTTTTGCCACCTCCTCTCTTCCCCCAAAGCATATTTGCAGTTCTTTTAATGCCTGATTCGCTAAAGGTCCAGAGAAATGTGATTTAGGAATAAAGTTTTCTGGTCATCTAGAAGCTTAATACAGGGATAGCATTTTTAGGCTCATAAAGTCACTCTGTGCTTCAGACTGAGCCTGTTGACTTGCTCACCATTCAAAACCCCTTTTATTAATGTCTCCAGATCCAAATGAGTCAATTATTTTGAAAGATTTTTGCCAACTAAACAAATGTCCTTTTAAGTGTTTTTAAATGTTCATGTTTAATTATGAACAAATGTTTCATTTTCCAACATACTTTCTGAAATGTTGAAATAGCTTCTATTGCATTAAACTGTCCCTCAAGAATATCCCTTGCCTCATCCTAACTTTTAGCAGAAGGCATTTCACCAGATAATGTATATTTGAGGTAACTAACAAATACCTGAACTCACTCAGGTTGTTGATTAAAGTTCTGTTGCTATAGACACCAGACATGTAGACTCTAAAGACTGTGTGTCGTGCTGAGCAGTAAAGAACTGCAGTGAAGAACTAACTTGTATTGCTGTCCTAACAGAGGACCCCAGGCTTCAGCCCCCAAGCTGGCCAGCTCTTTTTTCTGGACCCTGAGCACTCTTTTCTGTAATAATAAATTAGTGGTTGAAACTCCTGACTTGTATATGATAAAATATGGAATTTAGGACCTGGCCTGGCAGATGCTGGAAGTTAGGGCTGGTTTCCAAATGCCCTTTGCACATGTTATTTGAAATGAACTGCGTATTGAATGAGTCTACCAAGGAAGTTGAATACAAAATAAATTAACTTAGAGTAGAGATTTATTATTATCCAACTGGATATTATTACAGATTTCAATGTGATTAAAACAGACATTATCCTCCTGGCAATGATTGGGCTGTGATTATGATTAGGAAAGGATGGGAAGGGCAGCTGGGTAGTGACACATCTCAGAGTAACGCAAAATCAAACAAGCTGGTAAAGAGAAAGAACAGGGTGGTTGTGCATCTGGCTGAAATAGGTCTCTATGCACACAAGATAGAGTACGAAGAGGGTGGAAGGTGTGATTGAGAAATGAAGGAAAAGAGAACAATGAATGGAAAGGAAATACATTTTAGAAAACCAAAGGCTTTGTTCACAATCATAGAGTTTTAAACAAGTGACACTGAGTGCTGGATTTTCCCCTACCACATTATTTCTAAACCTAAATTGCTTCTGATGCTTTTTCCCTTCATAACACAAAGTTAAAATATAAATTTAATTGAGATTCAGAGAAAGTTATAACACCAATTTACTGATTTTAAATTCACATGTGTCCATACAGTGTACAAATTCTAGAATGAGTAATCAAGGAGTAATATCTTTTGTAATGTATTTGTTTTCCAATCTTGAGCATAATTTTCATGCTCAGTTATGCTTTTGCTTCAGAAGACTCTATGGCAAAGGAAGGGAGGAGGAGCTGGAGTCCAGCATTGAGAATGGCTTCCATCTGTCAGCAGCAGAAGAAAATCTGCCTTTGGTGAAATGAAGACACAGTATATTTTTACCTAGGCCTAGTTAACTCGAATGGGATATGGGGGGGAGGGGAGAAAGGAAGAAAGAAAAAGCTATTTAGACCATGACAATAAAATTCCAAAGCAAAGCATCTTATTCTTCCAGTCTCTATCCTTTGGGCTTGATATCCCAGAGCCAGTGGTAGTTGATGTGTGACTAGTTCTGTGCTTTGGAGGTCCACACACTGATCACCACTCAACAGGCTCTTGTACCTCACTAATCAACCTCTCAGCCTTTCCAGGTGGGCCTGTGATGAGGATGGAGACTGTAGAAGAAAGTTACCCCATTTCTCTGTTCCCTCTCTGCAGTTAGAAGATAATTCCTCTAATAGCAGAATGTGAAAGGTCTGTGCATAACAGATTTCAGGCCTTTCATCTTCCTCAGACAACTATAGCCAAAGAGTGATTCCTCTTTCTTTCTAACAGAGGGTAATACTTGCTCAATTCTGAATTTCTGCAGGAGTGCAAAGATGTGCTGACACTTTCAAAGGAAGCAAAAAGTATCAGAGGCTGCTCCAACAGATCTATGCTGCTGACCTCCTCAGCAGACTTTCATTCAATTTGTTTACCAGTTACCTATCCAAGACTTCCTGTGTCCTCAGAGTTTAGCTGGTGCTAAGGGATGGGTGTCAAACAGTATGGTCTGCTGGTCCAGCCACCCAGGCTGCGCCCTAGCACACAGGGCGATTATGATCTTGAGTGCTGGCCCTTCCTAGAGAGATGCTGATTACACAAAGCCTCTGTTTGTTAAATTCCTAGACAAAACACCTGTCCTCAGGGGCTTAGGTTCCCTCTGTGGGACTTATCTTTTCTTAAATGTAATATTAGAGGTTAGATCATGCTGATGCTAGAAATTTCCATTCCATCTAAATACCTCAGTGCTTTGTAAACTGAATGCATTAGTCAGGATAGGCATGTAATGAAACTAAGAAGTATCAAGCATCAATTTTGCAATAACTTGTGCTGGCTACCCTTTTATTAGTTTTTTTAAAAATCAAAGTATTAAATTATGGTCAGTTAAGATAAATATATTTGCATGGCATTGAAAAAGGTAGTGTTCATTATATGTTATGCTTAGCTGCAATTATGCCTACAAGTTGTTTCCTTGGGGGTTAATATTACTTTGGAAAGAGATGTCAATATACAAAGCAATGGCACATCTGTTCCCTACAGGTTAGGGGAGACTTGTAGGCAAGCCTCTCTTTACACAGTTCTATGCTTATTAGCATTTTGATCTAATTAAATGATACTGCCAACTCTGGGCCATGGCCTGGTTCACTAGAACTTGTGTGGAGGGTGTCTTCTTTGATGTAGCAAAAATGGTTTTGATAGCGCACGGACGGCGTGGAAAGTGGCCCTGAAGCAAGTCATCCAGAGGTCTATGTTCTAATCGCTGCACATGGGAAAGGGCTAAGCCCTTGTTGCCAGCAGCCATCTGGGTGGGGTGGGAGCTGTGGGAAGAACACACCTACTAATGGGAACAAGATAACCCATCCAGAGAGTGAGCTATGCTGCTCAAGAATGGAGTTTTTGTGACTAAGACTGTGTGTGTGTTAAAACTATATGAGCTGTGAAAGATCTTAGTGGAGGCCAGCGTTTCATTTCTGAGCTGGATCAATCTACACTTCCTGGCATAAATCACCCCCAGCTAAAGGAATTGGACCCCCACCTTTCTCAGGCTTCTACTATTGGGGCAGACTCAGACTGACAGTGAGATGAACACCACAGAGAAGGCTCTCTGTGGAAACAGCAAGGAGGAAAAGACCCTGACCCCCTCCAGCTGGCAGTTCTCTGAGTTCCATCTTCCAGGCAAAGCTGGATCTCAGGGAGTCAGAGGTCTCCCACCCTGAGCACATTCAGAAGCCCTGCCTGGGGCCTCCATTTTAGTCTCATGGCCTCTGCACATAAATCCCAAGCAGGCCCTCAGCTGGGAGTTCTTGGAAATCCTGATTCAGTGGGTGCTTCTGCTTAGCCATGGCACACAGGTCCCTTTGCCCATGACTGGCCATCTCTTGCCCAGGTTGTCACCTACTTCCAAAGAGATTTAGGAGCATTACAAATCCAGACTTCTTTTCCCTTCTGTGGTACTCTCTTCCTTTCTCTCTTCTTTCCCTGTGGTTTCCCCTTTCTACCCAACACACACTCTGAGTAAGGCTAAAGAAGCTTTTAGACTATGGAGGGAATGCCTGTTTCCTTAGTAACTCAGTGGCCCCTAAGTTCCCTCCTCTGGAGAGCAGTTGGTCTCCACAGTCTCTGGCACAGCATCCAGGGAGGGGATCAGTCATGCACATGGAAGTAAGGAGGACTGCCATCGGCTTCCAGCTTCCCCAGCATTGTAAGGTGATGGGCCCAGCAAGGAGCTGTTTCCAGCCCTGAAAAGAAACCTCTAAATCCTGAGGGACCAGCTCAGTAATGAAGGAGTTACTCCAGGGTGTGGGGCTGGGGGTGTGGAAAGTGGCTGGACACTCTTCTCAGCTTGTCTGATGGAGATGTGACCTGGCACCATTGAAAAGCTTTAAGATTAATGGAGAAAGGGTGAAATCTGACAGCTTTTCCGCTAGTTTCAGTCCTCCTGGGTGGGCCGATTGGTCTTGAATGTCACTAGCTCCTTAATCTTGTGTATCTGAAACAGACTGGCATGTTTGGGGAGTCCAGCTTGCTCTGTATTGACATCAATTGGAGAGGCAGATGAAAGGAAACTGCATTGAATTTCTCCTTTAAGCCTTTCACCAGGCACTTTCTGACTGCAAAATTGACAAGTGACCCCAGCAGACGCACCCATCCTGTAGTGGATGCTCCCGCCACACCCATGCTGCTGTTCTGATTGCCCCAGTCCTCTTGCTCCTGCTCTGTTCCCTGCAGACTCCTGCTGCCTAGACTCTCCTTTTTTCTGGCCACCTTTTAGAGTTTTGAACTACAAAAAGGTTTTCGGCTTTACTTACTCTTTATAACCATGGGTGCCTGTTTGATCTGATGGCAGAGATAGAGATCTACAAACACAGATGTGGACAGGGAAAGGAAGGGGAAGAAAAATCCCCCACCACACCTTGTGTCTCAAACGAATATTGTTGACCTATTGTTTCATATCCAAAATGTGTACCCAACAAAAGAGGTTTATAATCAAATGATGCTTTCTACATCGCATTTTGTCCAACTGAACACATAAACGTAGCCATTCAGGTGAAGTGCCACCCATCAAAGGAGAATGAATAAATAAAATGGCAGTGTTTGCCAAGGAGGTTACAATAGGTTGGCTTCTTATATTTTAAAGATAGGGATGTTTTTGTGGTTACTATATGAAATAGCTGTGTGTCTACTCTGGTTTGTTCTCAAAGAGCCTCTGACACATCTTAACATACGCTAAACTATAAACGTAATGGTTTATGAAGAACCTGCCATAAACCTAAATAATAGCTCCATTCAGAACTGAGCTTCAGTTGGTGTATTTCAGATCATTCATCCTAACTTTTCATCATTTTCTGATTTTTTAAACCTATAAGCATGGTTAGGTGTATCATTAGGTGACAAATAGCTATGGTTGACTGAAGCCCACAGACTATATATTAATTGCCCTTAGCCTGGCATCTGGGAACAAATGAAACTCTGTATTTTTAAACATGGGAGAAAGCCACATCCTCCCATGTCTGAAACTTGCCACATTACAAGCATACATAGGTTGATGCACAGTGTCTTTCTGCAGTGTGCATTTGGCTAAGGTGAAAGGTCTCTTTAAAGCAGAACATTTTCCAACAAACATACACAAAACTCATCATAAACCAGACTATTTCTTCTGTTTGCCTAAGGAAGATGGAAGACATAAACAGAGCCCAACATCCCAGCAATATGTCACAGGTCTCTATTATGCCTTTGAAATATCACCAGCTATCTGGCTATTTTTAAATCACCATCCTCTCCCCTCTGGCCAAGGATATCTGCTGAAAAGAAGATACAGGAAGTCACTGTTGGGCCCTAAAATGGGAAATGAAGTGGAAAACAACTATACCAAAGCAACCTCATTTCAACAGTCATCTCAAATATGAAGCTGTGCTTTCTTTTGTAAGCTTCTTTCTCTTTTGAAGACACAGCCTCACATAGTATCAAAGCATAAGACCACAACTGACTGAAATGATGTAGAGGAACCCAAAGCCAGTCTGCATGGCTAGGGAAGAGATGGAAGACCAATGTATCCCTGTTATTCCCAGGTGTGTTCCCAGTGCACAGGGAAGTAGCTGGCCAAAGAGTATGGAAGGGCTAGGGTGCAGGTTTCATGAATACCAGGAAGTCAAACGAAACGAGGGAAATTCAATACAAAAAGTTGAAATGGGACAGACCACTAGACAAAAAGGGTCATTTTTCCTGGATATTGACTGTGGATATTTTTCAACCTTATTGAGATATTTGAAATAATGCCTTTCTTCTTCCAAATTTAAAAAAATAGAAAAACGGCAAGATGTGCAGCTATAGATAATAAACCCATGAACCCACAGAATAGGAATTCCCAAGTTCCACATCTCAAGTTGTTGCCTGGAGTCTATGAATCCCAGCTTCTTTCTAAGACAGGGAAAGTGCAGGTCAACACTCATGAGGAGCCAAAAGATCCAAAAGAACACTGAAGTCACCCCGGCTATAATCGCTGGCAGACTTCAAGAAGCTATGGAGAAACCACAGCCATTGGCATTTTAATTTTAATGGACTCTGCAGGTAGCAGATACAATTGTAAATTAAATTATGGAATCCTACATAACCTCCTCAAGAGAACAAATCCCCAACACTTTAGACAGTTTGATGATTCTGTGGAATAAATATGATAAGAGATGGCACTGGGAAGAAATGAACTTAAAATGCAGCCTGAAAGGCTCTCAGTCCCCAAATATGATATAATCCAGTAGGCACATGGAAAGATCTCCCTGCTTGCAAATACCTTACCAACTGGCCTTCTTGGGTGCTTTGGGGTTAGAGTTCCATGTTACCTAGAGTCTCCATTCAAAGAGAAATAACTCTGAGGAGGGGGGCATATGCATTCGTTGATCCAACAAATATTTTTTCTGAGTACCAGATAATATATTGTGGATACTTTACTGATCATAATAAATATCGTTCTTGCCTTTATGATTCCTCAAGTCTATTAGAGAGGGGAGTCAGATGTAAGATTAGGAACCATATGTCTAAAGAACATTTGAAAAAAGGTAGTACAGGATGCTATGGGAATTTAGGCTAGGGGTCAGAGTAGGGTGTCCTGATGACAGCTGAGTAACTGAGTGACAGTCCTGGCAATATTTCAGAAGGAAGACCCAGCACAGAGAACATTGTAGGGAACCAGGGAACTGAGAGGAGACAACAGGCAGAGTGGTGTTGCATGAAGGAGGCCAGAGGGTGGGCCAGCCATGCCATAAAGGATCTCTATTTTGAGAGAAAGGGAAGCCACTGAAGGATACACTTTAAAAGAAGAGTGAGATGATCAGATGTATACTTCAGAGAGACTCCTGTGACTGCAGGGTGAAGAATGTTGAATTGGGTCAGGGAGGATTTTTAGGAAACAGGCAGCAAAGTCTCGCAGAAGTCCAAGTGAGAAGCAATGAGGGACTGGACCAAGGTCATGGCAGCAAGATTGAAGAGATGCAAGCATACCCTAACACCTAGACACAGGTAGGAGACATCACATCCTATCCTTTGAAAGTAGGACTTGACACATCCATTTGACTGGAACAAGGAGAGAGAGGAGAGGAAGGTCGTTAGGAAGAAACGCCCTGAATATAACCAACCAACTTCATGATTGCCAACAGTTATGCTAGGAGAAATTTCATTATAATAGGAAAAAATTCTGCCAAGCTTCCTTTAAAAGGGGAGCCTGTATATATTCCAAAAATGAAATGACTTGTGAATTTTAATTTTCATGCACCCATTCAGAAAAGTACCTATTTCATAGCTCCAAAGAGCAGCTGTACATATGCATAAATGTCAAAATCCTATAAATGACTGTATTATATATACTATATATTCCATATCTGTATTCCATCTCTTCCCTTAACACCAACAACTAGTAGACTTTTTTCTGCCATACTTCACTTCTGGGTCTACCAGTTGAGCTGTTGGTTTATATTAGGAGTTCATTTTTTAGACTAATTTACTGTCTTGATCTTGTTATTCCAATCATACAATTTATTTGAGGATCACACAAGTGAAATACAAAAGCAGAATGAGAATTGTTTCCATGGCAGTCAGGTTGGAAGCTTGGAAGGATTTAACAAAGGCGAGTCTCTAAATAAAAAAAATTGCTGTCAAATTAGGTATGGGTAGGACAAATATGAAAGATTAGAGAGGGGAAATGTAAAACTAAATATATTGCTTATATTCTAGAGCCTTTAAGTTTTGATCTAGTTCAATGAAACAAAACCAAAAATTGTAAGTGAAGCATTATGGGCGTATGCAAGAAACAGGGTTTGGAACCTGTATAAAATGTGTACCTGTGTTATGATGTACTCCATGTAAATATTATTTTAAATGTCAGAAATAGTTGAATATTTGCAAGTTCATGGGCTTATATGAATGTTTTAATTAAAAACATTAAAGATAAATAAATATACATATATAGATAGATACATATATATATATGAAGATAGAGAGAAGGTATATATATATGTATATTGGTATATATATCTATATGTATAGATAGATAAATAGATAGATAATGTATCTTTTCCTTATGTAACTCTCTTCTTAACATAATGTTTTTGGTCATTTGATTAGTCCCTATTCCTAACTATCAAAGAAGCTGACAGGTTTCTACTGTTGTGCCAACATGGCATAGCCATACTTTAAGCACAGACTGCCAGTTTGCTAGGACAGCGTGGGAAACCGAAAAACATCAGAATCCAAACTCATCTATAAAAGAGACTATTTTTTCAACCACACATGATAAGATTTCACCAGTAACTAGTAAGGAGGAACTGGAAACTCTTACCAGAGCCCTCTGTGTATCATCTATAGTCTATTACATAAACATACTGTACATGTTTAAGTTTACTATATAGTAAACCATACACAGTTCTTATTTCACACGGTTTAACCATTCACATTTAATCCTTTTGCATCTTCATAAAGTCCTCAAAGAAGGAATTTCTGCAGCTGTTGTTCGTGATAGTGGTGTGCACCCAGTGGTCCTGCTTGGAGTGGGCTCCCAGGCAAGCTGTCTTTCAGACTCTGCTGTAGTGGTCAGAGTTAAACATACACAGGGAGAATGGCCCGTTGCAGAGAAATGTCATTTAAAGGCACATCTGAGTTCCAGTGATAATTATTTTCATTTATATACTGAGATCTATGGATGGGATTCTAGGGGCATGTGGAAACAGTTACATATATATATTTTTGGGGAGGGGAGTGTTTAGCTTTCAGCAAACTACCAAAGGATCCCTTAATCCTCAAAGTACTGATATATACTACAACATGGATGAACCTTGAGAACATGCTGAGTGAAAGAATATAGTCACAAAATATGACACACTACATGTTTCCATTCATGTGCAGATCCAGAACAAGAAAATGAGTACAAAGTAGATTAGTGGTTGCTTAGGGATAGGTTGGCAGGGAGGATAAGCAGAAAAGGAGAGGATAACTAAAGGACACAGGGTTTCTTTGTGATGAACATGTTCTAAAATTTGATAATTGCAAATATCCAAGAATATGCTAAAAACATGGCATTGTTTAGATGAATTGTATAGTATGTATAGTATGTACATACAGTATGTACATATAGTATGTACATATAGTATGTACATACAGTACATATAGTATGTATAGTATGTAGATGAATTGTATAGTATGTAAATCATATCTTCAGAAAACTAATTTTGTAAGAAAAAGAATCATTGGTATAGATTTATTAGTCTGACAATCTTGTTTATATTCTTTATTTCATGAGATATTATTAATCCCCATTTACAAATAAGTAAGTAAATATTCATGAGTCATTAGTAAGTGACCCTCAGAGTCTTCTGAAGCCAAGTTCATTTTCCACCATGCTACAATTGGTGTCTAGTGACTAATCAGGGTGGAAAGAACACAGATTGGACAGTCTATGCTGTTTGCTAGCCATGTGATTTTGTATAGGTGCTTAATCCTACTGTTCTGCTCTTGCTTTTGTGTTCTGAAATAGAACACAAAACTGAGAATGCTACTGTGAAGAGTTACTAAGACACTGTGTAAAGGACCTAGCAGCGTACCTAGCAGTATAAATGGTAGCATGTTTTTAAGATCTTGTGTGTTTTGGCAATGATTTCGTTTCAGGTGACAGAAGCTCTGTTTAATCTAGTTGAAGCAAGGAAGGAAATGTATTTATTCATATCACCAATAAGTCTATTTACCTTCAAGAGCAGCTATAGCTAGGGACTTAAGTGACCTCTCAAGACATTCTATCCCTCTTCTTCTGGCTTCACCCACAGGTCAACTTTCCACATGTAGAGGTAAAGTTGTCATTCTATCAGTTTAGCATTCCAGGTGGAAGAATTAACATCTTTCCAGATAGTACAAACAAAAATCTTAGCGAAGATTCTCATTAGCCTGGCTAAGATCCTGAGCCAAAGACTACAGCCAGGGGAATGGAATTATAATAATTGGCAAGCCTGAATCATGTGCCTTATTTGTGGGTAAAGATCAAATCAGCCCCTACCTCCTCTTTCACCCCAATGATATATCTGCCACATATATAAAGATATTTTTTTCTTTCCGAAGGTAAGATATCTTTTAGTTTGAATAGCAAAGCAAAGAAATTTTGCAATTCAACTTTGCATTTGCTGATCAACTACTCTGTGGGAGGCACTTATCAATTTATCTCTTTCTACATTCTGTGTGCGTGTGCGCGTGCATGCGTGTTTATATGCACATGAGCCCTCCAACACATGGAGAGTCTGCCAGATGCCAAGGCTAATGAGAATCTTGTATAATCAATTATACACATTTCACAACAACAGTAATCCCTTCCTGATGGCTTCAACTAGTTGTTGAAGTCTAGAGGAGACAACCTTTGTGAGAAATGTGGATAAAATTATCTGTCACGGGTAATTTTACTTATTGAATATTTTCTTGGTTGGGAGTTTAGAAAAGAGAACAAGAAAATACAAACGAATGTTTCGGGAAGCCCCTGCAGTGTTAGGCAGGGACTGATGGGAAGAGGCCAATAGAGGGTTTGCATTTGCAAATGGCCTCCCCCTGCAGAGTGGAGCTCTGGTCTAGCTGAGGGTCAGCCCCGCTGGGGAGCCGACATGAGTGAAAATCAGGCACATGCCATTGCTCATTCTTCAGGCCATTTTTTGGGTGTTTGGATTTAATTTGTGGGTGTCTTTTCCTTTTCCAAAAGTAGAGTTTAGAACATAGAAGAAATTTAAGGCTTCAGGATGTGCTGCTGAGTTGTGGCCTCCACTGGGGCCTGTTTCCCATCTCTAAGTATTTTCATGGGTGATTCTCATTATGATCAAGACATGTCATACATGTGGGTCTCCCTCGCCTCAGGAAGGGCCTAGAACCCAGTTGCTTATTATCATTGACAAAAACAGCTTCTTCGCAGATTCCCTAAGACCCAAGAACTCTTAACAGAACACTAGAGTATAATGGTGTAGCATGTACATTTTGAATTCTAATCTGGCTTTGATTCTTTACCTCCTTCTACTTTTTCTTTTATTACCAGATCATATTAACTCCTTTCTTTATTATGTTTATTGGTTATGCTTGTCCTCCTCAGTTAGGATTTAGGCTCCAGGACAGCAGGCATCTGAAAAACCTAGAACAGTGCCAGACACTTTGAAGGCACTCACATATGTATTGAACGTGTGAATATAAAATTTGCCATTTAACCAAGTTTCTATTTTCACCATTAGAATTTCATGCTGAGTGCGTTGGCTTTTGTGCTTAATAGGAGAGCATCTAAATGTTCACTCTTTGTATCCTCAATCTACTCCTTCATCTTCCCAGGGAAGAGTCTTTACCTTTTTGGTTGAACTAAACACCTGTACTTGGATCCCGTGTATGCTTCCCTACTTTAATTTCAGTGCACAAACTCTACGTAACAAGTTCTCTTCCTTTGCTCTTGATAGAAAAGGCTAGATTTTGGAATGTCAGCAGAAATTCTCTCCCAACCAAACTGCTTCTAGAAAATAAAAAGTCAAAAGCACTTTGGCTTTTGGACTACTGTGTCTTCTGTGGACTTAAAAGCTCCATTTTGAAAGAGCAATGGCTTCTTTATCTCAACTATATCCACTTAATAGGACAGATGGGAAGCTTTAGTTGCTGCCAACAAACAGGAATTTCTCAGGCTCTCACCATCGTTCCTTACTGTATCCTCTTTCATAATTGACTAACATCCCCTTTGTTGGACTTCTTTACCTGGTTATACCTATCTGTGATTACTGAACTGGGGATTCTGCTTTCCTTTACATGTCTTCATCTGATGCATGGTATGCTGATTTCACTCTCCAGCTCTAGCAGGGCAACTTCCACCTCATAAACAGGCCCCCATCTCAGGAAGTGCTGTGGACCTCCTGTTCGGATCATGTAAGCCTGTTTCCCACCAGGTTTTACCTTAGCTGACACTCAAAGGTTTGCTGGGGAAGAACAGTTTGCTCTTACCCCATTAACAACTTATGAAGGACCCTGAGGAGTGTACACAAAGAACACATAGAGCGGGTGTTAGTTAGAGCTCCAAAGAAAGTGTCTGAAACCACCAGTTTCCTTTTCAGTAGTGATAAAAATTTTCAATATGCTGAGACCAATTTAAAGGAAATTTGTCAGAGAGCAAGTGAAAAATACTTCTCCCTGAAGAAAGCCTTGCATGTGGACATGTAAGTAAAGCCCTCAGCTGACAATCCAAGGTGAAGGCACTGTGGTGACCGCAGAGTGGGAGATAGGGAGGAATGGCAGCTTCTCCCTCAGCCCTCCAGGTACCTCCTCATCCTGCAGTGTGGCAAGCAGAAGGACAGGTGTGCTAGGACTGAGGCCTAGCCATGCACAGGGGAGCAAGCTCCCTACAGATTGTGACTTGAGAGGACTAGGAGAAATCCCTTGGTTATCTCTCAGGGCTTAAATTCACCACAAAAGATTCCTACATTCCCAAAAATGGAGTTTAAATTTGGCAGAGTTTGCCTCATAAAATTCAAGGAAAGGGCTGGGGTTGTGGCTCAGCGGTTGAGTGCTTGCCTCACATGCGTGAGGCACTGGGTTCGATCCTCAGCACCACATAAAAATAAATAAAATAAAGATAATGTGTCTATCTACAACTAAAAAAAAATTAAAAAAAAAAGTATTGTGTTCATCTACAACTAAAAAAATATTTTTAAAAAAATTCAGGGAAAGGGCCAGATCATTGTTAGACTCATTGTCTGGTGTCTATCGGAAAATGAAATATGTCAGATGCCTGTAGGCTATTTGTCATTGAAAGCCTTCAATGGACCCCCTCATTTGGAGTCTTTCTACACTTGGCATTCTCTGATCAAAGATGGCTTTCCCATGTTTGTTTGTTTGTTTGTTTGGCTGTAAGTAACAAAAGACAATGGAGACTGGCCCAAATAATAAAGGGTATGGTTTTCTCAAAGGAGAAAGAGTATGAGGTATGGCAGGTTCAGGGTTGGTTTATTTAGAGGCTCAATAACATTAAGAATGAGATTCTTTTTTCACAGTTGTATTCTTGCTGTGTTTGTGATGTTGGCATTTGTCCTCTCACTAGTCTCCTTATGGTTAAAAGATGGTGCCAACAGCCCTAACCATAAGATCCTCAAGACTGATGTTTCTTGTAAATAAGAAACTTTCCCAGACTTCTCTCCGCCCTTCCCCAAAACCTTCCTATTGTATCTACTGGTCATAATTGTTCCTGCATCCTTTTCGAAACCAATCGTCAACAAGTATAATGCATTGACCATGATTGACTTGGGCTAATCAAGACTAATCACCTTTTGCTCTTGAGGGTGAGCCTAGCTTCCCTAAAACAGACAGAGTCACATGTGAATGCATCAGAATTTTATTAACAAGGGGCTGGGATGTGGCTCAGTGGTAGAGCGCTTGCCTAGCATACGTGAGGCACTGGGTTCGATTCTCAGCACCACATATAAATAAATGAATAAAATAAAGATCCATTGACAATTTAAAAATATTAAAAAAAAATAATTTTATTAACAAGAAAAACCTTGGAAAATCACTGTTGTTTCCAATGCAACCAAAAATATCTGCCATACCACAAACATATCCTTCAAGAAAAAATGTACTGATCGAGAATTCAATTGTCTGGTCCCTGTGGCAGTTATTTGCCTCACTGTTTTAAAAAGGATATGCTTGTTAACTTTAAAATTTTAAGTCCTTTTTAAGAACAAAAAAGGGGTCCAAGAAGAAAGAAGTGGCCTCTTAAGCTTCAAAGTGTTGGTGACTTACCAGATGTGCTTTCTTGTAGCATGAATGGACTGGTGCCTGGCAATCCCAAGGACTATGTAGGGTGGACAGGGGACATGGGGAAAAACTTACTGAGTAAAAGGCTTTGCAAAAGCTTATCAAGGTCTCTTGATGTGTGAAATCCTATGCCAAGCAGATTACCAAGGAGATGGGGACAGACACTACACCCTAGTACTCCGATCAGTCTCCTGGCTTTGCTGGGAATACTCTTTATTGTGAGGCCTATAACCAGCCAGTCCAGGAATCAAAAACTGTCCAGATGTTTGGGGCTTCCGTCTGCCCAGTGAATGAGCTTAACTAGTCTGCTACAGCAGAGAGAAAAAGCCAGGAGGTAGTCTCTTAACTGTTCCCCTTAGCTGAGCAGTGCCCAGAGGGTCCTAGATCTGTTTCTTCTCATCATCAGATAAGGCAGCAGTGTCTGTCCTCTTCTACAGCTAAGCTGGGTCCAAATCTCTGCTCTTCAATAAAGCACTGGTAGCACAACATTTATATCAGAAAGCCTTTTTTAAAGGGGCAAGAAACAAGCTGGGTCAAAGGCTGGAGGGGAGTAGGCAGTTATAGGAGCATGAGCAATGCTATATACAAGAAAGCACAGGATCAGGAGTAGGCATGCAACAAAGGGCCTACACCAATTTCCCTTGAAAGGCAATGGATAATGAATTCCAAACAACCTCAAGACCTCAACCCCTATAAGAAGTTGACACCGTGAGCTCTTATTGCATAGACATTTTGGGTCTTGTGGGTATATTAGATTAAGCAGACAGGGTACAATTTTGTTATTGTCACTATGGTTAAAAGCAATTTGAATAAACTAGAATTACTAAAGGGAAAAATAAAGTGAATTCCCAGAAAAAATAACCACATCTATTATTAATGCCCAGCGGGTGAATTATTTAAGTAATTTACTGTTGCCCGTATGGATGCAGATATTTTCCATGCAATGATAATTAATAGTATTGTCCAGAGAAATTTACCTCTACAGATGTAAACAATGAAAATTTACCATAAACCACCATTTCTGTTTGTATTCTTTCTTGATAAAGAAAATGAACTGAACAAGATTCTATCAAACAAACCAACAATTAAACCCATTCTTGAGGGAAATGCTATTGTCCTTTGTGAAAGGCTAAAGTGCTTATGCAGTTAGAATGAAGTTTTTACTTTCCATGTGAACGGGTCTCAACTAGGATTCTGTGCAATGAAACCTCCACCCGAGAGAAAGCTCAAAGACTGAAGAGCACTACTTCTACTCCAAAATTTCCCAGCTAAATTTAGAAATCAGAGGGTGAACACTGGAAACACCTGACAACAATTCCATTTAAGGTGAAGGAGACAAGACAATAAAGTCCTTGATGCATATTAACTTTCCTGGTCATATAATCTGCAGCAATCCTAATCATAGTAGATTCTCCACCAGACAGGACATGGGAAGCTTGGTGATAACAATGATGGTATAAGGGCCTCTGAATTTTCCAAGCTTCTAAAAAGACCAAAGACTGTTTAGATTCCCAGGATAGCTAATGTGGAAATGATGCCAAATGGGAATAAGTTGTAGCAACATGTCTTAAAAGTAGGATGTTGGCTGCAATGTGACTGTGGGGCAGCAGTGATATGAACAGGCTGGGATGCAGAATGTGTGACATGATAAGAGGTATGAGCACCATGAGGGTAGGAGTTTGGCCAGTCTTATTCGCTGTTGTATTGAGAGCTATGCCTGCCACTTAGTAGGTGCTTAATAAGTATCTGCTGAAGAACAGATGAATGCTAAGTGCTGGCCCGACCATCCCCCATCCCGTCTGGGATTTCTCTTTTGCAATGTACTTCTCCGACTCTCCTGTCACCCAGGGTCATGTGTGGTAACCTCACTTTTCCCATGTCTTCCTTTCCTGTTTACTGTCATCTAGCCCATTTATTGGGTTCCTCAGCAAATGTTTTGACATCCTTTGAGAAAACAACTTCTTGGTGCCATCATTGTCAGCTGCTCCAGCCTCCCCAAACAAACCCCATGTTGAGGGAAATGTCAACTGAGAGGGTTTGGTCTGCTCCTCTGGCAGCCTACATGGTGCTTACAAAGTCTATAACACATGTGGACGCTGGGTCTGAGCGTCTTCATTGCCTTGCCAGAGAAACACTTCCTGAGCCATTTCCATCTGCAGTGGCTCTACAGCTCTGCCAGATAGCAATGCCCTATTACCTAAAAAAAAGGTGGGAAATTAGCCAGGCACAGTGGCGTACGCCTGTAATCCCAGCACTTAGGGAGGCTGAGACAGGAGAATCGCAAGTTCAAAGCCAGCCTCAGCAATGGCGAGGCGCTAAGCAACTCAGTGAGACCCTGTCTCTACCTAAAACACAAAATAGGGCTGAGGATGTGGCTCAGTGGTTGAGTACCCCTGAGTTCAATCCCCAGTACCAAAAAAAAAAAAGTGGGAAATTAAAGTGACAAACTGAAGTCACTCTGTCCTGCAACTTGAGAAAAAGAAAACCAAAAGCAAGTCTCTCTATCTGTCACATGGGAACGTTGATTCCGATTCATGATGCAGCATGGGTGTAACCTACTCTACAGTGTGTGTGCTTTGCCTATTGTATTAATCAAGGTTTTCCAGAGAAACTGAACCAATAGAATAGATAAAAAAGAGGGGATTTTTAAAATGAGAATTGGCTAACCTGAATATGGAAGCTGAGAAGTTCTGGGATATGCTCTCAGTAAGATGGAGAACCAGTGAAGCCAGTGCTGTAATTCCATTTGAGTCCAAGGTCCTGAGAACCAGCAAAGCTGACAAGATGACTCAGTCTGAGCAGAAGTTTGAGAATTAAGGGGTTGCTGGTGTGAGTCCTGGAGAGGCCCAAGAACCTGGAAATCTGATGTCTAAGGGCAGGAGAAAATAGATATCCCAGCTCCAGCAGAGAGAATTGTCTTATCCTCACCTTTTTGTTCTGTCTGGGAGCTCACGGGATTGGCTGTTGCTCACTCACATTGTGTGAGGGCGGATCTTCCTGGTCCACTCATTCATTGCCAGTCTCATCTAGCAACACCCTCAGAGACACACCTAGAAATAACATTTCACCAGCTATCTGGGCATCCCCTAACCCAGTCAAGGTGAAAAGCAACCATCACACCCATAGAAAAAAATTATAAAACACAGATTGGTGAACAGCATGGAAAGAACAGGAGATTTCACAGAGCCACAGCGGCTGGACAGAATTGTGGATCTGAGTCCCATCTCCCTCATGGGGCAGGCAGTGTGTTCTTCCCTCAGTCCTCAGTCCTCCTTGTTTTCTCTTTCTCCTAAGGCCCCTGCTGTCTGTCAGGCTGGCTGGCCTGCATGGCCTGCATGGCCTGCCTGCCTCTTTTTACTGTTCTGCCTGATTCCTGTAAGGAGATTTGGATCTCTGAATTAGGTGACTAAGATATATCCTCTAGTTCTCTGATCTTGGGGTATTTTAACAAGCCACAGCTGAGAACTTTTGCATAATTTATTCTATTAGTGATACTCAAAATTTAAAGTACATTCAAATGCTTAGAGGATCTTGCGAAGATGTAAATTCCAATCTAGTTTGTTTGAGATGGGGCCTGAGATACGGCATTTCCAACAAGCTTAAACAACAAGCTTCTGCAGACCACACTGTATGTGCCATTTGATCTGGAGATTGACCCCAAATTCCCTTCTATTAGTTTAGTGAGGAGTAGAACCAGCTGAGGAGTGTTTCAGAAATATACCAATACCCAGCAGTCTACATACCCAGAGATTCTGATTTAATTAGATTGGGGTGAGCCCAGGCAGGTTTTTTTTTAAATGTCTCAGATTATCCTAATGTGCCTCTAGGGTTGGGAACCCTGCATTAAGTGACATTAATCCTAAGTATCAAACTTTAGCTTTTAGGCTGAATCTTAGCTCTACTAGGAAGACACTGAATTTGTGTTGCTTTCAAAGGATAGACAGTAGTGGTTACTGGGAGTATTATGGCATGTAAAGGGTTCTCTTTGTGACCTCCTCTGATGCTTTCTCAACTCCAAAGTGGATATCTTTGAGCAAACCTTTTTATGCATTCCTTTCATGCCTGTCTCCAAGGCCTCAGGTCTGGCACAACCTTTTCAAGTTCATTCCTTCCCACAGCGCTGCATCTGTAAGGCTGCTCATTGTGGCCAAGTGCAATCGGGTGAGGTAAGCAACTGACAGCTTTAGGTGGGGCTCCTTCGACTGCTCTCAGCCTGGGCCTGACCGTCCCTGCCTGTCCTCTGCCCTCTTGTTGTCACACTTCCTTTAGCACACTGCAGGAAATAAGCCCACAGGGGAGTTGCTCCTTGCTCTCCCCCTCTTCCACATACAAATGTCTTTCCTCTTCCCTGGCTCCATCTCTTAGCCTGAAGGCCACTCGTAAGGATATTTCACTGGAAAGTATGAGGAAAACCATTCTACTCTGGATACTACTTATACCTCTCTACCTTACTTCCTCTAGGATATGGGGATTTGATTTCCAGAAACTGCCAAGAATTCATGATCTTAAACCTATGGGTAGGTGATTTGAGGAATAGAATCTCGGAATCTGAAAGAGAGTGGTACCCTACTCTCTGGGCTATTCTGGGTTCAGAACCCATCTGCTATACTTCTCCCATGCCCAAAGCTCTTGAGAAACTAAGCCCCAGAAGAGGCTTGCTAGTTGTCCTGTTTCGAGGTAGCCTGGCCTCTCCCCACCATCAATCACAAAGGAATGGAATTAGAACCTACTACTACTTCTTGGTGCCTTGAACAACAGGCACATGGCCTTCAGGCCTCTGAGAACGGCTACTTCTTTCAGGTATGGGGAAATGAAGAGGGAAAGATGACTTGGTTCAGTTGAGGAGTTTGCACTCTTTTCTTGTTTTATGCCATTTCTCTTTATTCATTTTGTTGTCCAAAATCTCCTCCCAGACAAGAGATTAGAATTTATAAACATACATGCTGATAAAAGTCTAAATGAATGAATCAATGAATAAATAAAGGTATGCAATCAAAACAATGACCACAGTTTAAAGAAATGTCCCTGCAGAATGTCCAATAAATGTTTTTTTAAGCATTACCACAGACTAGGACTGGACCTGGAGACACAGTCTTGAAAAACACAACATGGCCCTTGTTTTCTCCCAGCTTGAAGATCAAATTAGTAAAGGAGAACTAACATACATGCTTTAGTATATCAGAGCCTATGCACTTGAAGGCAACATTGTGTGGAATGGAGCTGCCAATCAAAGGAGAGAGCTGGAAGGACTCCATAACTACCTTTGAGTTCCTTGATCTAGAGTGATGCCTGTATGGGCAGATGGTGGAGGCAGGGACTCACTAGCTTTCTGTTATGCCAGTATAGCTGAAAGTGCATTAAACTGGGAATTGTGAACTCTGTCTTCTAAATCTGGCTTTAATTATTCCTAGTCATATATGCTTGAGTGATCAGTTTTTCAGGAACACTAAAAAGTGTACAATTAATCCATCTTAGTACAGTACATCCTCTTACAGAAGCTTACTGAGAGAAGCTGCAGGAGGCTAAAGTTTTTTGAGCCTTGGCATCTTTGAAAATATCGTTTGACTATCTTCATCCCACCAATAAAGTAGTACATCAGAGCTTAAAGACAGGAGGGGGAATTGAAAATGTTAAAACAGAATAGTATGTATAATTGTTGAAAATGTATAACTGGACATAAATGTCATTAATAATCCTTAATACTTGTTAAATCCTTAAAAGGAAGCAGGGATATTACAACAGGGAGAGATGGAAAAATGACAAAGAAGGAAATCAAAGCAAACAAAAGCTGGGCAGAGAATTATAGGCTGAAAATTATGCCACCTACGCATTATAGGAACTGTTTTGTTTTTGCCCAGTTGCCATTGTTACTTCTGGCACACTCTGATACCATTCTCACTCCAATAGTGACATTGTATGTGGTCTGTTTTTGCTTTCTGGAAGGTCTTGGGGTCTCCCGTATCCCTGCTGTTCTGACAGTTCTGTGACAGCCTGGTGTCCATCTTTTTTGCATTTACTGTATGTGCCATTTGATCTAGAGATTGGTGTCTTTCAGTTTTGGGAATAATTCTTGCTTATGTTTTTGGATATTTCCCCCTATATTTTCTTCATTCTCTATTTCTTAAACTCTTGTTAGTTATATATTCAATCTCCTCAATTAATTGTCTTTTTCTTTTTTCTCCCATTTTCCCTCTCCTCTTTTGAGTCTACTTTCTTGGAGTTTCTGTTAACTCTATTCAAACTCTCTATTGACTTATTTATGTGTTTATTTATTTTGGTATTAGGAATTGAACCTGGGGCCTCGTGTATACCAGACAAGTACTACATCACTCATTTATTTCTCCAGTCCATCTTTTTTTTTCTGTTCCCTCTCAGGAACTTTCTCTATTCTTTTTTATTATACCCTATCATAGACACAGTATTTTCTATTATTTCTCTATAAATTAATCATCAGACTTAAAAACTTGTATTTTAGTTTGCTTCTGCTTCTTGGAGTTTTTGCTTCCTCTGAGTTTCTTCTTATCATTTTCCATCTATCCCTATTGCAATATACGTGCTTAATTTAAAGGGTTAAGACTAAAGAATTGTTGTTGAGATTTATATCCAGATACATATTTATGATAAGTATTTAGCTTTAGCTCTTTGTTTTGCTATTTTCTCCCTGTCTGTCTTTTATGTTATGATTTACTTCTTTGTTCTTGGAATTTTACTTTTGATTCATCATTTACTCAGCCAGTTTATGTCCTCAATATACCTTTTTCAAGGTAAGATAAAGTAATTTCCCTTTATCTGCAGAAGATGTGGAACAAGACCTTCAGTGAATACCTAAAACTGGGGATAGTACCAAACTCCATACATGCTATATTTCCCTATGCATATGCATCTATGATAAAGTTTAATTGATACCATTAAGAGATTAAAAACAGTAAAATAGAATAATTATAGTATATTTTAATAAAGTTTATGTGAATGTGTTTACTCTAGCTTGCTCTTTCTCACTCAGAAAGGTTTATTTGAACATAAATATTGTGGTATTATGATAGTTGATCTAATAGCTGAGTGACTAATGGAAAAGGAGTGCATACAACATGGATACGCTGAACAGAGATGATTCATATTCTACAAGAAGGAGCAGAAAAACATGAGAGTTCATGTTGCTAATTAGAACAGTATACAATTTTAAACTTCTTATTTTTTGGAATTTTCCATTTAATATCTTCAGACCTGTACCCTCCTGTGGTGACTCATTGTGGCAGCCATGGAGAAGTGCCACTCAGATTTCCCTTCTAGAGAGGCACAGTTGATTGACAACCTTCAGCTGCCACAGCTTTGGATTCACCATGACATTCATCCTGTGGCTGTGTATCTGCTGGGCTGCAGCCAATCAGTGCCTGAGCTACAGCGATGCTGAGTTGGGGCTTTTCTTGCCCAGTGTGGAACTTCCATGGTAGGCAACTGTGCTCAAGGAAGCCTCAGCCACCCAGCCAAAACTTTCTCAGAACTTCACTGCAGTCTAGAGTTCTTCAACCCCAGCCCTCCTTCCTTCCCACTGTCCCTTCACAGATGTCAGATCCTTAGCATGGTCTGAAAGCTCTGCCTGCTGTCCCGTCTCTTCCTCATGAACATTACCCCCTAAATCATCTCTGGCATGCCAAATCCAAACTTTGGCATTGGCTTCTTAGAGGATTCAGAAAAACCTACTTAAAGAGTAACTTCACATAAAGTTACAGAAAAACCAACGTTTAGCTTTCAAGTAACCTATTCATTTATCTGGGGACAAATACTCATTGGACACAAGCAGGTAACAAGACACGACAAAGAAAAATTAAAGAAAATCTGTTTTTCCTTAAATTTCAAACCAAAGCAAAACAGAAAATTGTGCTTGCTTTATTGTAATATAGTTAAACATTGGCTGTTGAGCATTTGTCATGTGCCAGATGTTGTGAAATATAGTGAAAGACAGACAAATACAAGATAGGGACCCTGCCCTCAAGGAACTTACAGTCAGTCTGTGCTTATATCTTAGGAATTGCTGATTTCTGGAATTTTCCATGTAATATTTTCCCTTGATTCACTGCCACTAACTGAAACTACCATGTGACACCTCAGATAGGGGGAACTACTGCATATAGCAAGTATATTTTTGGAATCTTTGTATAGAAATGTATTTCTGTTGCCTTAACAGATGAGAAATAGTACAGTATTCTTGGTTTATAGATTTTCCCATCCAAATATTGTAGTCATAGCACCATTATTTTTTTGGCATTTACAGTTGTGGAAAGAAGCTGAAATCTTGTCTGATTTTGTTCATTTGTGGGTATGTTTTTCTGGCTACAAGCATGCTGATTTATTCACTTATCCTTGTAATTCAAAGTTTTGCTAGAAATTTTTTAGAATAATTTTTGGCTGAACCTTTTACCGGGTCTTTTACATCTAAACTTCAGCAATTTTATTTTTTGTTCAAAAATGTTTTCAACATTATTTAGATTATTGCATTTATTCTAACTACCCTAGTTCCCCAGCCCCTAGGAAAGTTCCCTGTAGTTGTTTCTCTCCATTTTCTGAATAATACTTCTTATTCACTATCTTTTTGCTAGTTTTAAAGTATTTTCCTCCTTTCTCTATCTTCTGGAAGAGTTTCATATTACTGGTTTATCCATTGGTTCTGTGGCCTATGCCTTTGGTGCAGATTTAAATCATGCTATTGCAAGTATTGTTTTCTTGAAGTCCCTATTTTACCACTTCTAGCTCTCTTTTCCTCTCCACATTTCCATTTAATGTTGTATCACATGATATGGTGCTTGTGTTGTTGGTCCTTCACTTCAGAATCTTCCCACCTAGGGCTCTTTGTTCCTATTTCATTAAGATCATGTGTCATTGAGAATGCTAACAATTTAGAAAAATTTATTCTTACAATAAGTCATTTCTATTTATTTTATAGTTCCTCTTAACTCATTAGTTCTAAAGGCATCAAACTTATCTGGGAATATGTGGGATTGATTTCTGGCCCCATCCTAGTACAAATTCAGCAGGCTATCTAGTATGTTCCAGACCTCAAGCAGGTCCATGTCCCATAGCAATGCAGGTTCCATCACCTCATACCTATGGCCAGGAATGAGATGGATGTGCCCAACATACAGCACAATTCCTGGTCACTCACATTGGCTTTGCTGGAAAGAGGTGTAAACAAAGATCTCTGACATGCTAAAGCAATTAAATATATTAAAAACTCAGATGCCCCACAAGCATTTTAGCAGAGCTTTTTGTCTCTGTTCCTATCTACAGTATGCTGTGTGAGGGACCTCAGTCAGTAGACAGAAGAGCATGAGATCTCTTCTCTCTCAAGGTGAGGGCGTAGAGCTGCCTTGTGTTACAAAAGGAAGCTTGTGATTAAAAGCTGGATTATTTTCCCCTTTAATTTGGACCCATCAGCTATATTACAAATCCCTCTCAGCTTCTAGCAGTAGGGTTTTGTTTGTTGAATAAGAATTTTATTCTATGCGTTTACATCTTTATTTGAGCCTTTACAAATATTTTTGTCAAGTTGGAAATTAAGAGAGGCAGCATCAGTCCCTACTACGTAGATAACATCAAAATTTTATCTGAAAACTCTGAAACGGAGCATGAGATGTTTGGAAAGCATCAACAAGCAAAGCTAAGAAAAGGAACTCTTGTTACACCGTTGTTCTTACAACTGTGCTCCAATATGCATATGGTTTCAGACCATCCCTTTTGCTTTATATATTACAAAGGCGCTTTCCCTTATTTCACCTCTTCCTTTTCCAGCCAGACTTCCTGGGAGATTTCATGCTCTGCTTTCTCTAGTCCTAGAAACTTGGAGCCCTTTGGAGAGCTCTGTCTTGGCCCAGGGAGCTTACTTAAATCTGCCTCAGGGCAGCAAGTGCCTTTCTCAGGTAGATGCAAGTACTGCTGCTTTCTATTAATTTTCTTTCTACCCACACACTTTTCCAATTACCTCCCTTCTTCTCTCCTGCATACCTCCTGGCTCCTCATACAGCTGTCATCACTTAGGTATATATTTTGTACTTATGTTACTGGTGTTATTGTGTATATTCATTATATTTGTCCTGTTCCACTGTACACTCCTTTGACCAGAGGAACCTAGTCTTCCATTTCCTTTGTGCCTTCTCAGTGTGTTGTCTGTGCCCACACATGGAGGCCCCTCAAATTGAGATGATTACATGTTTCCTTTTGCACATACACCCCCAACTATAATGACAGGTTTTTTTCCCCCCTTCTGTAGTTTCTCTCTGCTTCTTAATGCTTCTCATTTCCCTCCCCATTAACTTCAGTTCTACAAGGTTTTGGATAGAGTTTTGGTACGCAAAGCCAGAAAACCTCTGTTCTTCTCCACTTATATCTACAACCCTGTAACTTTATACATGTCATTTAACGTCAGTGAGCTGTGAATTGTAACACATGTTTGCAAAGGGGAAATTATAAAGGCTGCCCCATAGGGTTCCTGATTGCTACTGCTAATAATGAGCTCATCTTATGCACCTAGCTCTGCTGAGGTTTCAGAGCTCCTCGTGGGTGATGGGAACACATCCCCCTGTCCCCCTTGACTGAGGTGTCTTCCTGCCTTGACAACAGGTAAGCATGGCTCTTCAAATAGGAAGACCCCACCCAGGTCATAACAAATACTACTGATAGGATGTTTGAGAGTTCCAGAGGCCAGCAATACCTCTTCTGAGCACTCTGGTTCAAAGAGTGGGATTGAAAAGGACCTCCCAAATGCCACAAGCACAGCCTTTCTGTGTGGGAAGAAGAACTGCAGCCGAGGGCTCAAGCTCTCACTTACATTCCCTGCCCAGAACCAAACCTCTCCCAAACTCTCAAATTGGTTATGGTATTGTAGCCCCAGTGCAGTTATACAATATCCTCTATGGCTGCCATTTCATTCCAAAATATTGTGTACTTAGCCTTTATCCTAGAGTAGCTCATTGGTATCAAATTCCTTCCAGTAATAGCATTGGCTTTTCCAGTGCCTGATTCCAAATGAATCATATATGGTCTTATTTCTGAAATTGACATCAATTGATGTTAGGCGTGGGATTTGTATAATAGCTAAGATGTTTATGAGCACTATGCCAGTATGAATGACTTCTCTCAAACCTCTCCAATGAGGATAGGGTTGCAATTCTAGGTTTCTACTGCTGGCTGGCGTTCCATTTAGCTTCTAGACATTGAAGTCTAAGTCTTAGCAGTGCTTGATAGAAAGTAAGTACTCAATAAACATTTTTGGAGTAAGAGAATACAGAAGTCCCACGAGAGAACTTGATGGGAAATTATTATTGTTAAATTTCAGCATGAAGTATATGGAGAGATTGGTTCTCTCCTCTAGATAACAAGTGATAGAAATGGCCAATTCCTTTATTCTCAAGTGTGACTTGGGTTGGGATGTAAACAGAGTTCCAGCTTGCTAAGTAGTCTTGTTAACTTGACTCTCCCCTTGTAGTTTCATTTGGTGCCAGTTGCAATTGGCAATTCCCAGAAATTCCCAGCAATAGCATCTCCTGATGGTGGTAATTACTATTGACTGCCTAGGGAATGGTGGCCACTCCTGTAAAACCTTCAGTGTCCTTTATGCCTCTAAAGACACTCTATGCAACTTTTTCAGCACCATTCCTACAGAGTCATTCAAATCTGGAGCACTGCTTTTTGAGCAATATCCATTTGTTGCTGCTCCAAGTCCTCTGCTGCCTTGCTGCTCAAAGTGTGGTCCATGGATTGGCAGCATCAGAATCATTTGGGAGCTTGTTATAAATGCAGGATCTTGGACTGTACCCCAGGCCTACTGAAACAGAATCTGCATTTTAACAAGATTCCAGGTGTTTCCTATGCACATTAAAGTTTAAGAAACATTTCCCCACTACAATTCTGATTCAATAGGTCTGGAGGAAAGGGCCAAAATTCTGCATTTTTGAACACGGTCCCAGGTGATGTTGATGCAGCTGGTCCAGGGACCACCCTTTAAGTAGCAAAGTCTTAGATTCAATAGGGGAGAACATGTGAGCCCCCACCCACCACCACCACTACCACCTGTGGCTGCACTCAGAGGCAAGGCAAAAATGGTTGATGCTCCCTTAACCTAGGACACTGTTTCCCAGGCCCAGATGCACACCAGAATCAACCTGGGCAATTCTGACGATATCGACCTCCTGACTCATCCCCAGAATGTCTAGTTTGAATGATGTGGAAGAGACCCAAGCACTGGAATTGTGTACTAATTCCTTAGTTGATTCTAATGGATGGAGAACTTGATGAGCTCTTAAAATTATTAAGAGTATTCCCTCCCTCCTCCTTCCACCAAAATCTCTTATCTTTCCTGCAGGTTTAATCTCTAGCATCTGGAAGACTTCAGTTAAAATCCTAATTCTCCTTTAAGTACCTACTATCCTCCAGTGAACACAAGGATACTTGTGTAAATCAAATTCTATCAGCCCTGAATAGATATTCTAAAGACACTCTAATAATGACTCCAGTGTGCACTAGCAGATGCTTCCTTTTCTCAATCTTTGCCATGAAACTAAGGCTTAAAAGTGTCATTCTTTTAAAAGAGTCCAAGAGGGGCCCTGGCACTGCAAAAATCCTGTCAAGGTCTTCCCGCATCACACGTTGAAAAAATTCTCTAGCACAAAAATCGAAGATTCAGCTTTCCTGTGGTCTTCAGGATCTTTTCCTCTGTCTTTACATTGTTTGTCTCTTTATTGCCTATATCATTTCTTTCATCTTTCATGTCCTTCTGATCTCAGGAAATTCCCACAGGAGTTCCCTGGCTACTCTCTTCATGTCCGAGGGCAGTACTGGAGCCTCAAAGCCTCAGGTGACAGTTTTTCCTTCTTTTCAAGCCCCAGGCAACTGAGGCACAAAGGAAGCCCAGAGTTGGAGACAAATGTGTGTGCTCTAATGTGAATAAAGCTAGCCTGGAGGGCACAACTAGATGGAGGCCCCAGCTGGCTTACAAGCCCTACTACCAGACACTTCCCGTCCAAAAACTGCATGCCTCGCCTCTGCCAAGGCAAAGTCCAATCCCAAGAAGCTTCCAGAGAACAGAGAAGGCTTGTCTTGAGGTTTCTCGGAGAGTGTGGAAGAGGTTGAACACACCTGTCCAGTTCTCTATCCCAGACTCGCCAGATGTGAAGATTCGCCTGCTTCCATCTTGTTCCGGGTCCTTAGAAAGTGGATGTCAGGGCAGCGCTTCCTGATTGGTCTTCGGAGATTCAGTGATGGAAGAACCGGCCAATCAGGCTCTTGCCACAGCGTGGCAGTCTTTTCAGAGCCAGGAATCCTGTGAGGCCACCCTCTAGAGCACTCTTGGTCCACCCTTCAGTGTGATGGTGATTTCACCAGATGTGATGGGCTTGGGGAAGGCTCCGCTGGTTCACATTTGCTGTAGAAATGGGGAGTGTTTCAAAAGAAATGTATTTCCCTTGCACTCAATCATACTCGGCCAGAGGCATTATGTGTGGGCCAATGAGAACTTGAAGCTGCTATAACTCAAAGAAGAGACACTTAGTTAATGCCAAGCAGTTTTCCAGTAAAATGATTTTAAGGGGGTGTTGGGAGTAGGGAGACACAATGATGACCAGAAGAAGAGACAGACTTTTAAGAAGTCACTGGAAAAGACTGTCGATCCTAATTCCAGGGAAACAATGCAATTCAGAGGCCCTCTCCGCTTTCATGACTGGAAATGTGGCTGAGGGGAAGAAGGGGAGGAGGGAGATTGGTGCCTGCAGCAGGGAGTGCTTGAGGTTCACAGTGGATACATTGCTGATGTTTAGCCAAGATCCAGTTAATTGCTCATGATTGTTTTCTCTTTTCACATTTACTCATCTAAGCTGGGGATGTCTCCCAGGCACCACGGATATAATTAGAGTTGGGTTTCTGTCTCAGACTTGGGCTTCTCTTTGGAAAATTAGCAAAAGTATAGTGATCTTTGGTTTTTAAAACATTCAAATGATTTCCTAGAAGCATCCTCAAAGTTTATAGATAAAAGTTTCTCAAGAATGGATTTTCTAAAAATGAGAGCTCAAAGAAAGTAGAAAACTAGTAGTGTGAGTGTTGAAGAAAAAAATGGAGTCTGAGTAATTATTCTAAATAATTAATTACAAAAGATATTGCTATTTTCATTACTAAATAGATCTGGAGCCCCTCTATGCTAATTAGTGCAGTTACAAGTGGTCACAGATGTAGTAAGGGGAGTGAGACTTGACTGATCCATTCTCATAAACAGGCCCTGTGTCAGGCTTATGTGTTTGTTTTCTTTTCTTTTATCCTTCAGAACAAAAATACTCAAATTGTAAGTGGGGACTTTTCACAGCACAAAACTTGCATCATATGTTTAAAAGCTGTGGCAAAATCATTTTTTGGCAGAAGTTGTGTAGACTTAGACAAGTCATGCCCTGGTGTGCATCCTTCAACAGAGGGATGGCTCTCAAATTTGCCATCTGGTACATCCAGTCAGTTCTGCTGAGTCATTTTGGACTTGGCACTGGGACCTGAGACCAGAGTTTAGAAAGGTACAGGGTGTGCAAACCACCTCAAGTGTGGGCGCTCCCTGGTGAGGAGCTGCCCACCTGCCGACAAACACAATCTATGCTACTACTTTGCAAACATAATGGACCTACAGTGCTGTTCCCTGTAAAAATTTCTGGATATAGTTCATCTCATGGCTTAGCTGCCCAAAACTTAGTCTCCTTTACCTTAAAATACGTTTTAAGCTTTTAGTTAGTTTCTTATTTATTTATTTGTGGTACCAGGGGTTGAACCCAGGGGCACTTAACCACTGAGCCACATCCTCAGCCCTTTTTATTTTTTGTTTTGAGACAAGGTCACATTAAGTCACATAGGGCCTCTCTAAGTTGCTGAGGCTGGCTTTGAACCTGTGATCCTCCTGCCTCAGCATCTCAAGCCCCTGGGATTATAGGTGTACACCATCATGCCTGGGTAGTTTCTATTTGTAATCACAGTCCCAAGTGTATTTGAAAGGGAGAGAAAGAAATTTTAAATTAGGTGGATCCCATATGCAAACTAATTTTGTTCATTTATGTACTCATGAAACTTAAAACTAGAAAGTTAAAAGGACTCTAATTATCAACTAGAACAACACCCTGGTTGTAGATACCACAGGCATACAACCTGTTCATGAATGGATCTGAAATTGCCCAGCTTCACTGAGAATCATTTAAAACACTGCTGTAAATTAACAAACAAATAAACAAAAAGTCTCCAGGTTAAGTAGCAATACTAAGGAAAAGTGGAATTTTCCATGGACAGATAAAATAATGTTCAAGTGTATATCAGAGAAGAAATCATCTTTTCTTTGACTAACATTTAGGCCTGAAGCCACTGCATGTGCCATTCAAGTCCTGTTTTATCAACAGCTTGATGTATCTGAAATATGAACAGGGTGAGTATTTCACCACTAAGGTATCTTCAGAATGCAAGTTGTAGGCTTATGAGGTTGATAAAATTTAAAGCACTTAGAGTTGAAATGCCATGTAAGAGTTTCCCTAATCCTGCTTGTTTTTACTAATATATATAAATGTACACTTAAGCCTATGCCTAAACTATATCCATCGCTAGGATCCTGACAAGTAGTTAGCAGCCTAACCGATCTCATGTGCATACAAGGATCAGGAGAAGTTTACCTCAATCAGAAAATCTTAGTTGTAGAAAGAGAAAGATGAAGAAACCATCCCAGAACTATAAGCATGACTAGCTGATGTGTGAACTATAAGCATGTGTCCCTAGCTGATGAGACCTAGGGTCCTTCAGGTTACAAACAGTAAAAACAGAAAACCCTGGCAATCTTTCTTTCAAAACATGATGACTGCTCAGGATGATGGTCCTTTTTCTGGGAAAGTACCTCTGATGCCCCTAGTGAGTCTCTACCCAGTGGCTACGTTTGTAGGATGGGACATTGGCCCTTCACCCATGGTTCATTAGGTCACTGTAGCCCCTGATCAAAGCTGAACCAATTAGATGTTCCTTTCTCTGAATTCAGAGTAATAGCTAGTTAATCTTCAGGTGGCTGAGAAGACAACATGTGGGTCCAGGAACCTGAGGGCAACTACATTCTGCAAAGTGGCCAGAGAACCAGAGACAGTCGGTCTGCAGAAAAAGAAAAGCAGATGTCCTGAAAGCAGTGGAAACAAGATGCAAAACTTGTTACTGGGTCATTGTCAAGGTTCCCAGGCCTTAGCTCCTCAGGTTGAGCAGTATTCCTGTTCTTTGATTCTATGAGGCATCCTTTATCCTCATACCTCCCCTGACATTTTGCTTAGGCTAGTTCAAATCAATTTCTATTTCTCTGATACAGAAAAACATGTAAACTAATACCAGGAAATAAATTTTTGAGAGAAAAAATATATCTCACTATATATATTATATATCACTATTTTTATATATCATTGTATATTTTATATATATGTCACTATATATAGTATATATAATTTGGACAAAAAACAAATATTTAGAGTCACCTCCTTACCATACAATATTTCAAAACATGGTACCAGTATGTGAAATTGCAATGTCAAGATGTTTTAGCAGCCAGGTGTGGTAGTATATGCCTGTAATCCTCAGGAGGCTGAGGCGGGAGGATTGCAAGTTCAAAGCCAACCCCAGCAATGCAGTGAGATCCTAAGCAACTTAGTGAGACCCTGTCTCTAAATAAAATATTTAAAAGGGCTGGGGATGTGGGTCAGTGGTTAAACACCTCTGGGTTCAATCTCTGGTAACAAAAAAAAAAAAAAAAAGAATGATTTAATTTACTCATTCAATTTTTCCTAAGGTAGAAAAATGTTGAAATGCAAAGACTCATAAAATTCTAGCTGAAAATTACACAGTCCATGCTAGAGAAAATTGGGAAATTAAATGAATTGTTAATGTTTCTCCACTCTTCTTTCTGTGTATGTCTCCCACTAGGGCCTTCACTACCCCCCTACTCACTTCCTCAGTGACAAACTGTTATTCCTATTGGGTGTATTTGCATTGTTTTTTAATCTAGAGAGGGTAATACAAACCCAAAGAAATGTTCCTTAATGTCAGCTCTCTTGCTCCAGTATGAATTGGTAGAGTAGCTGTTTGGAAGATGTCTAATTGCTCTGAAAACTACTTACATATGAGACCTGAAGTAACTTGATAAGTAAGGCAAATACAGAACATAGTGACGACATGGATGAACTTTGAGGACATCATGGCAGGTGAAATAAACCAGTTACAAAAGGACAAATACTGTATGATTCCATCTATATAAGTTATCTGAAGTACTCAGACTCAAAAAAAAAAAAAAAAAAACCCACAAAGTGGAATGATGGTTGCCAAGGGTTGGGGTGAGTGACAGTTTTGTTCTGTGTATGCAGTTTTAGTTTGGTAAGATGGAAAGTTTAAGGATCCTTTGTATAAAAATATAAATGTAGTCGCTACTACGGAACCATATACTTAAAATAGTTAAGGTGGTAAATTTTATGTTGTGCATTTTTCAATCACAATTAAAAGCAAAAACAAAACCCCCAAACAGGTGATGTACAAGGAACAAGTGGGGTTTCCTTTTTTGGTGGGCACAGCTGAAGAAGGACCACCTGCAGGTAGTATTCCTGAGTTGTAGAGAGGGTAGAGAGGGTCAGCAGGTGTCTGCGTGATGTGGGAAAATTGACACATTTAGCAAAACCAGGCTGACTCTGTTTCAGGAGCAGCCCCAGAAGGCGCCCCATTCTCGGGCCTCCTCCTTCACTCACTGGGAAGTAAACAGAGATGGGAGGCTCCCTGTTCTGGGAAAAAGCTAATCAAATGATCCAACTGCTCCTCATTTGCAACCCCGAGAGAGGTACCAGGAAATACAGTTTTGGCTGAGAGAAGGATGGCCATGAGTAAGGAAGGCTGTCACAGAAAGCCCCCTCCCCAGTTCAACCCAGACCTTGGGCTTCACAGGCGGAACCACGATAGGTATCAGCCCAGGGGCTGGAGTGAGACCAGGCTCAGGGAACACAGCCCTCCAACATCCCGCCTCTGCATTTTGGAAAAGAAACTGTCTTCCATCCTTGTCCCATTATTTAGTGTTTGGAATAAGACCCGGAGTTAGCTAGGAGACAGGGAGCTTGGAATCACTGAGAAGGTGGCATTAAGAGAACAGTTATGAAGTTTGTAAATCCAAACCCCCACACATAGTTTCCTGATGCACTCCCAAGTGACACTGTTGGCTGAGATGCGAGGGAGGAGTAGGGGCTGCGGAGAGATAGCTTCTCCCTCCCTGGGAAGCAGTGTTCCTGTGACCCTGTTTCAATCCTTGGTAATGAACCATTTCAGACCAACTGAAGTCACTGGAGTCACTGATAATTACATAAATTTTCTTTTTTCACTTAAAACTCTTAAGTCTCCATCCACAAAGCCCCATTTTTAGTAACACATCAAATCCTGCCAACATCCTGGGGCTGATTTTGTCTTTACACTTCTAGGAATTTCCAAGGACGTGGGGAGGTCTGGGCTGCCAAGACGGATGTGAACGTGTGTGACCAACAAGGAGCTTCTGAGGTCTGAAGATTGGGAAGGTCAAGGGTCCATCTGTTTCTAAGCTCTTAACAGAGAGTGGCCCCCTCTTGAGTCCTTTCTCCTGAGCCCTTCTCCTCCAACCTTTTCAAAACAAGATCCCCATTTCACCTCAGCCACAAGGTGATCCAGTGCCAGGATTGTTTTTAGTCACTCTAACCAGTCCCCAGGGCCACATCAATGCAACGTCCAAACAGGCAAGCATTTGGAACTCCGAAACCCCCCAGAGACAGCAACAGGACTCTGTGATGATGTGGTTTATGGAGTCTCATTTTTAAAAATCTGACATACTTACAATGAAAGAGGCTGTGGAAAAATAATTGGATTGACCCCAACTCCTTTGCTATTTATTGCCTTGGATGGCACTAAGTTTATATCAGAACACAGCCACAAGGGGAAGAGGCTTTGGAACAACTAAAACACATTTTCCTCCCGAAGTGGATCTGCTGTTAACCCTTTGAACAATCTAAGTAATGTGACTCTTGCATAACGTGTTCAAAATACTGAGATGAGACTGGCAAACAGAAGTAATTTTATGCCCTGAATGGAGGCCACATTCAGGTTTCACAGTGCCTGCCATTTCTACCACAGGGAATTGGATAGCCAAGCCTGACATTTTCACCTGCCCAAGGTCATGAGACTTAGAATCTTCTTTCCCTTCCATGGCTAAGGTTCAACCATACAGAGGCGTGGATACTCTTCCTTTTGGTCTCTATTCTTTGCAGGAAGCCAGCCCAGGGAGGTATGCTGCACTCAGTCTTGTTTTACTTTGGCTGATTTTACTGTGTACTTATGTCCCAGGACCTCAGTATTTGCAGCTCCTAAACTTCATCTCAAATCCATTACCACTTGCGGGCGAAGCAAATAAAACTACTCAAGAATCAAGACAGTTGACTATAGCAGGACAAAATCTGGCACCCATTTCATGGGCAAGATTCTGCAATTAGAACTTTTATTCCAGCTGACCACCAATCAACACCTGGCTACCCCTCTTCCGAGCTCGCCTGAGAAGTTTACTGAGCCCTCAAGCCAGTCGGTCGTGGCTCAGTTGATGAGATCAGATGGGAGGTTGTTCTTCCTACCATGAATCCATCTATAGTTAAACAAGATGGGCTAACCTGGGCCCATTATTTACTCAGTTTTACACAGCCATGCTTGAAGATGCAACAAGAAATCTGCTCTTGGGAACATTCAAATCAAAGACTGCAGAGATCAAATGTCCTGAAAAAGCCATCTGGAAACTTTCGTGTGCTGACAAGTTTGTTGTTGAAGCTCACACACACACTTGCAAGATGACAGGCAGACACCACAGACTTCTGGGAGAATTCAGCACCTCACCATGGCTTGACAAAAAGCCACAAGCTAGCTGGATGTGGTGGTGCATGCCTATAACCTCAGCGACTCGGGAGGTAGAGGCAGGAGGATTTCATGTTTAAGGCCAGCCTTGGCAGTTTAGAGAGACCCTGTCTCAAAATTTTAAAAAAAAAAAAAAAAGGGCTGTGGATGTAGCTCAGTGAGGGTAAAGTACCCATGGGTTCAATCCCCAATACCCCCTACCAAAAGCCACAAACTCCTGAAGGTCATATTCCCCCTATGAAGGCAATACCTGCACACATCCCACTCCCCAACAATAGGGTCAGTGGCTCTCATGAGAAACAGAGCCAATGCTTCCCAGATGATGGTCTAGTGAGGTGCTAGCTATCAAGTAAGTAAAATAGGTAACAACTATAAAAGTAGCCACCATTTGTTAAGTACTTGTCATATAAGATTTTGCTGTGCTTTGAACATTCACAATGTAATTGACCTTCATAATTTTATGAGTTAGTTATTAATATCTCCATCTTAAAGGTAATTAATATTGAGAGAAGTAACTTGTCCCAAGGCATAAGGCTTTCAGAGGCCTGCCCAGGTTCAAAAGTAGATATATCAGGCACCATAAATGAACCACATAAATGACAGTGGTCCCATAAGATTAAAATGGAGCTGAAAAATTCCCATTGCCCAGTAACAGTTTAATCATCCTAACGTCATAGTTTAACATGTTACGTTTATGTTGCCAGTGGTATATACAACCTACTGTGTTGCCAGTTGTATAGAAGTATAACACAATTATTAGTCAGCTTTTTTGCTGCTGTGACTAAAGGACTCGACCAGCACTACTGTGGAGGAGGAAGGTTTATTTGAGGGCTCACGGTTTCAAAGGTCTCAATCCATAGACAGCAAACTCCATTCCTCAGGGCTCAAGGTGAGGCTAAACATCATGGCAGAAGAATGTGGTGGAGGAAGCAGCTCATAATGATCAGGAAGCAGAGAGAGAGAGAGATCCACTTACCAGATACAAATGTTTAATCCAAAGCCACATCCTCAATAACCCACTTCCTCCAGCCACACCCTGCCTGCCTCCAGCCATCACTCAATTAATCCCATCAGGGGATAATTCACTGATTAGGTTAGGCTCTCACAACCCAATCATTTCCCTTCTGAATCCTCTCAAACTGTCTCACGCATAAGCTTTTGTAGGATACCTCACATCCAACCCTAACAATAATTATGTATAGTACATAATATTTGATAATAAATGTGTCATTGATTTGTACATTTATGGTACACTACTTTTATTGTTATTTTAGAGTGTACTCCTATTTATTAAAAAAAAAAGTTTAACTGTCATACAGTATTCCATATGATGCTGGCAGCAGCCCCATACATCTTGTATTTTTGTAAGGACACTATGATAGTCCAACGATGATGAAATCACCTCATTATGATTTCTTTGAACATAGCCCTTTTGTTCAACACATCTGTAAGTCAGCCTCATCCATAATACTGCTTCAAAAAAGTCCAAACTCACTAAAGAAGTATCATTCTTCCTCTTTGAAAGCTCTGCCTGTGGATGTATCTGATACTGTTTTCAGTAGTGGGGCAAATTTTGACTCATTACATGTCGATCAGATCTGCCTCTTCTGTGTGAAGACCACTCTGTCTTCTCCAGGCTGATGCACACATCCTTTTCTCAGTCTCCCAAAACATTTTATGCAGAACTTCAGGATTGCATTCATCTCATTTTAATTGAAATTGTGTACTTGTCTGCCTCCTGTTAAAGACAGAATTTCTTGGGGTCAAGACCCATGTAGATGTGGCTTCTGCCCTAGGACTGACGTAACGTTTGATACTCAATAAATATTGCTGGATGATGGACAAACAGTTTAGATCCTAAGATGTATCGTTTTTTCAATAGCAGCAAAAGTATTAGATTGAATCATGTAAAAATTCATTTTTTGCAGGTCAAAGGAGTCAACTGTGGGTACTTTTGTACATTTTGACCTAATAAATCTATTATAGTGGTTGTGACTATTTAGAAATGTGGTTAGTTTTCAAACAGATATACTAAAATTCACACATCTAAAAACCTGTTGTCACACTTTATTGAGAAGCCCATTAATTTTTATAGTTCTGAAACATTTAGTCCTACATATTCATCAAATTCAGCTGCTCTTTGGAAGTCCTTTTGTTGCACACAGCATTTGTTACAAGATGTTTGGCATGCTTAAAGGATGGTATCATGTGACAGTTATCTTCTCTATCCCTTCCTCATCTACAAGAGCAGGATCATAATAGTATCAGCCTCACAGGGTATTGTAGGGATTAACTGAGATGGTACACAGTGTCTAGAACACTGCTCAGGACACATCAAGAGTTCATTGAAGGGGGGCGGTTCCAAGATGGTGGCCTAGACAGTCCACTCTGCGCTAGGTTCTCAAGGACCAGGGCTGGAAGTGGTGGAGGTGCCGTTTTCCAGCCAGCATCCTGGCATCATTCTGCGGCTCAACATCCCACGCAGGAATTTCTCTCGTGTATGTGTGAGTACAGGATCACCAGGAGGCAGCGGTAGCCGGGAGGCATGGCTTCGGCGCCGGCCGGAGAAACGTGGTCGCAGCCCGGGCCTCAGCCCAGGGCTACGGCTATCTGAGACTGAGACTGGAAGTAGCGGGGTGCCATCTTCCAACCAGTTTTTTGGCAGCTCTCTGCGCCTTGCCGCCCCACGCAAGAGTCTGCTCGCGTGTGTGAGCGCAGGGCCACCGGGAGGCAGCAGTAGCCGGGAGGCGCGTCTTCGGCGCCGGCCAGAGAAACGCGGTTGCAGCCCGGGCCTCGGCCCAGGGCTACAGCTATCCAAGACAGACTGGAAGTAGCGGGGTGCCATCTTCCCAACCAGTTTTTTGGCAGCTCTCTGCGCCTTGCCACCCCACGCAAGAGTCTCGCTCACGTGTGTGAGCACAGAGCCACCGGGAGACAGTGGTAGCCAGGAGGAGTGACTTCGGCGCTGATTGGTGGAGTGCAGTTGTGGTGGGGGATTCGGGCCAGGGCTTCAGCCCGGAGTTTACCCCAGGCGTGCCGGGCCTGCTTCCGCACAGGGTGCCTGGCCCCAGTGCCCACCCAACCGCGAGAGATCACTAGCAGTTACTTCTGTGGACTGACTGTCTCCTGAGCGGAACCCCAGCTATTGTTCTTTGTGGACCACCTTCTAACACAGCAGAACTTCCTACACACCAGGGGGCGCAGGTGAACACCTGGGAGCAAACCTTGGCCACGGTGGAACAGCAACTCCACCAGCGGCCCAGAGTTTCACCTTGGCCTGGGACCAGTACCAAGGATACCAGCCGGGAAAGTCCAGCAAACAATGGACAATGCTACCTACTGGAGGAGAAGTAATGAAACCCTGCAGGGAAACTATAACTGTATAGGAGTTAAAACCGTAACACCTTGGATCAGCAGAGCTAGAAGGAAAGACACACAAACATCATGAGAAAACAAAGGAAGAAAGTGACTCAAACAAACCAAGATACTACACTCCCAGAATCCATGGGCTGTACAGCAGGAGGAATGACAGAACAGGAATTCAGGACGTACATAATTAAAATGGTCAGTGACTTAAAGAATGATATAAGAGAGCAAACCCAGTCAGCAATAGATCACTTTGATAAAGAGACTCGTAGGCAAATACAGGAAATAAAAGATCACTTCGATAAAGAGATACAAAGGCAAATACTGGAAGTAAAAAATCACTTCAATAAGGAGATAGAGATTCTGAAAAGGAACCAAACAGAAATCCTTGAAATGAAAGAAACAATAAATCAAATCAAAAACTCAATAGAAAGCATCACCAGCAGATTAGACCACTTAGAAGACAGAACCTCAGATACTGAAGACAAAATATTTAACCTGGAGAATAGAGTTGAGCACACAGTGAAGATGGTAAGAAGCCATGAACAGAACATCCAAGAGCTTTGGGACAACATTAAAAGACCAAACTTGAGAATTATTGGGATAGAAG
>PVHX01002092.1:0-26676 GCA_004024805.1 Geosciurus inauris
GGGATGCAGACCACCTCTCCTGTGCTAAGTGAAATAAGCCAATCCCCAAAAAACAAAGGCCAAGAGTTCTCTCTGATATGCGGATCCTAACACACAATAAGCGGGGTCGGAGTGTGAGGGAAGAATAGAAGTTAGGGGGTTAGACAAAGGGGAGTGAAGGGGAGGGAGGAGAAGGGGAATCGGAAGACAGTGGAATGAACTGGACGTAACTTCCCTGTGCTCATATATGAACACACGACAGTGAAACTCCATATCATGTACAACCACAAGAGTGGGATCCCAATTAGAGTAAGTTACACTCCATGGATGTATAAATATGTCAAAATACACTCTGCTGTCATCTATATCTTAAAAGAACAAATTTTTTAAAATAGTGTAAAAAAATTGAAGAACACCAGCATCCCTGACTTTTTTTATTGTCAGAAATTCAAGGAACTGTGGCCAGAGGCTCCATGATTAGGAGAGCTTCCCCAATCTGGAGAGAGCTGATGTCTGTAGGCTGGACCTGAAAAATGATGACGTAAGTAAGAACTGAGCCTCAGAGTCTCTGCCTATTGCTCTAGAGCTTGGATACTATCCCTGCTTCAGGACAGGAATTCCCAAGGGAGACTCCTTTGGAATAGAAATGAGTGTCTACCACCCTGCCCATCCTTCCTGCCCATTCTGTGGACTTGACATTGGACCTAGTGTGGTTGGGGGAAGGAGGCCATCTGGATCTGTAGGCATACAATCTCTCTCCCTTGGACCTGTCACCCTTCACTTTCTGAGCCAGGGTTTGAAATGTGATGGAAGGGACAGTTGTCTCTAAAGCTCTAGTGTCAATACAGCACTCTCTCCATTGTCTTTTCTTCTATTTCACTCTCCACTTATTTTTCTTCTACACTGATTATATTTTTTATTGTTTGAGGTCATGCCTTGTGGGTCTCCTCCACGAGTAGGGGTCCTGAGAGACGAAAAAGGGTCTTTGGGGAAGACAAAGTGGGGTCTCACAGGACGAGGTTAGGGGTGACAGTCGGCGGAGTCACTCCACCCAGACTCCGGGGGTAGGTAAGACTGCTCTGCCGGAGCGAGACGCAGAACCCATTTAATCCAGGAAGTACAGAGGCTTATATAGGATCCTCGGACCAATCACGGCCCCGAGGTTACAACCAATGAGGCATGATATGCTGGGCATGTGTTTCATCACCATAGAATGGGGAAGTTGGAAGGGAGGGGTTGGAAGGTATGGAGAGTGCTCCTACAATTTTTAATTTTGGATTTCTGTTTTCATGGCAGCTCAAAGGTAGAGCACCAGAACCTGGCCGAGTGAGGAAGGAAAGCAGGGTGGTTCTCAGCTCTTTTGTTCTTAATGATCTAGCCAGCTGTTTGTACAGACAGCCTGCATGCTGTAAATAAAGCAGAGTGGGCTCTTGTATTGAAAAGCAAAAAACTTGTTGAGTTCCCAGGCATTGTTCTCAGCATGAGGCTCACATTGATGAACAAGACAAGTATCTGCCCTTCTCCCAGGAGATGGCACAGTCCGATGGCATCCAACCAAAGATCCACTCAAAGGGTTCAAATTGAAAGGAGAAGGAAGCACCAATTTCCCTTCTCTCCAAGATGTTCCTCTTAGCCGGGAGCGGTGGCACACTCCTGTAATCCCAGCACTTTGGGAGGTTGGGACAGGAGAATTGCGAGTTCAAATCCAGCCTCAGCAACAACGGCGAGGTGTAAGCAACTCAGTGAGACCCTGTCTCTACATAAAACACAAAATAGGGCCAGGGATGTGGCTCAGTGATCGAGTGCCCCTGAGTTCAATCCCCAGTATCAAATAAAAAAAGATGTTCCTCTTTCAGGAGACCTAATGAATGACATTTGGTTTGAGATGCCAGAAAGAAGTCATTAGGTTAAATGTGGCTTGCAACCCCAAATGTTAAATTGCTCAGCATTTGCAAATATACACTATGATAAAAACATGTCGTATGCACACATACAAAATGCATGTGTGTGTGTAAACCCTGCTCCTCTTTCTCTCCTGCCTTTGTCCAAGCCCCTGCACACATCTGCAGGCCTGCTGGCCTCTGCACGTTTCTGAGTGCTGACTGAGGGGATGGATCAATGGATGGATCATATCCCTCAAGCAATCTCCTCCAAATGTAGAATATTCTAGAACTTCACTCTCATACAAAGAACATCTTTTTTAAAGAGTAAAATTCCTCCTTGCCTCCTCTGGAACAGATGTCAGGGGCCAGTAAATACCTTGTAAGGATTTCCTCCCAATTTGAGATTTCCCAAGGGAGAAAAAAAGGTCTTTTCAGGAATTTCAAGGTTAAAAATAAATAAATAAATAAAAGTAGAGGATTGGTCCTCAGTAATCTCTCTTTAGATCTAAGACTTTGAATTCTTTAATTCTCAGGGAGATCAAATGAAATTCATTCCAGCCCACAGACCCCAGAAATCCCACAAGTCTCTGCCTCACCAGGGATGGACATTTTATCAAAACACAATACCCTGGAGACTGCAGGCTTCTTGGTTTTCAATCTGTTGATTCCTAATTGGGAAAAAGGGAGGGAGGAACTGAAAGCTAAGAACCTATAGAAGAGATAAAAGTTCAAAGTGATCCCATGAGAGGATACTTAACTTTACAGTCAGCCAGAGAATGTAAGAGAGAAAGAAAAGAAAAGAAGAATAAGAAAGAAAAAAAAAAACTCACAAAGAACACACACTTTAAATGTGCATGCACAGGAAGCTATGTAGGATCCCCTTCAAGTGGTGGAGCCCCATTATATCTGTTTGAAGTAGCTAAAGCTTTAGCAAAAGGTGCACTACAAGATGAGTTGGCGATTTCCAGAACTCCTGCTGTGGAGGGTCGAATTCCGTGCATTAGAACTCTCTGCTCTCATAGCAATTGGGATGGTGGTTTTACTTCCCACCAAACCCAAATGAAAGATTTACCAAGAAGGAAAGGACAACTTAGAGAGCGTGTGATGGAGAACCCTGCCTCTGATGAGGTCAGAGCCCAGTGCCAGAACCATCTCTCCAGAGCCCAGCCAGGCTGTGGCAAAAGCCATCATTCCCCAGGATGCAAGAGGAGGAAAGGGGATTCAGAAAATTAGAATTCACAAAGAATCAACTTCTCAGCAGATACTATTTGTATGTGCTATCATTAATAACAAATTTACTCCAAGATTTACTTGCTTGACGACATATCTTGTTCACAGTTTCTGAAGGTCAGGCAAGTAAGCATGGCTTAGCTGGGTGTCTCTGGCTCAGGGACACCACAGGACTGCAGTCAGGGTATTGGCAGGAACTGCAACCATGGCAAGGCTCAACAGGGGACGATGTGCTTCCAAATTCACTACCATGGCTACTGGCAAGCCCCCAGACCTCTCTAGTCTTGGGGAAGAGACATCCTTTTCTTACCACAGGGGCCCATAATAGGGCAGCTGGAGTCCCTCAGAGCAAGTGGGTGGCAGAGCGCAAGAGGGGGTACCCACGATAGAAACCACAAGCTTTTTGTAGCCTAATCTTGGAAATAACTTCCTACCACCTTTGCCATCCTCTGGCTCATTAGAAGCAAGTCACCAGGCCCTGCCCATGCTCCTGCAGAGGGGCCCCCACAAAGTTACAAACACAGAAGGCCTGGGTCACTGGGGACCATCTGAGAAGCCGCCAATCATACTGACCCAGGCTTTTTACTGAAAACAAACAAAATATTTTGTGGAGAGTTTTTTTTTTTTCTTCCTAATTGTGCAGATTTTGTAGCTGAGGCTCTGAAAATGTGGGCAAATAAGGACAATCTTGTGGCCTTGAAGTGGAATCAGAGTCGCACACTTTCTGCTATGTCACGAGGTGCGAAGCAGGACAGGACAGATCCGTCTTTCTCTCTCTTCCTTAGCAGTTTCTTGCTCATCTTGGAGGAAACTAGTATTTTTAAAGGGCAAATTAATGCCTCCTGGGGCATGATAGTTTCCCACATATCTGCTTGTTTGTTGCACACATTCTTTAAAGATGTTTGCATGGAAGTCTCATAAATTAAACATCCAAAAGCATAGCGGCTCTGGTTCAGGCACAGGCAGGTAGGGTGGGGCCAGGTGAGGTGGACTGTGCACTCAATTTTCTCTCGCTTGGAGTTCTGAAAAGTAGGTTTAAACATTTATAAGTACAGCAGGAAATAGTATACAATCTAAGAGTGCAGAGCTTTAGAATCAGAAAATCATGACCTGCCATCTTAGCGGTTTAGGCAAATCATTTCTCTAGTCTGATCCTCAGTTTCCTCATCTGGAATAGTGTAACAGGGATAATTCCTCCTATTACTGTGGGGTGGGGGATAAAAATTCCAGTGAGAGCTCTGGGTCTGGGAGAGTTAATACTAATTTAAATGGCTAATTAATATTTTTAGACTGAAGCAGTATTAAGCACCAAAACATTATTCAATTTGTCTTTGATAAAGAGGGAAAAAAGAACCTCACATACCAAATAATATGGATGGTGTGAAATGCAGAAGTCATGAAGAAAATGTTCATTCTACACATGAAGAAGCAGCAGAATGTCTGCTTTCCAGCCATGAAGGGGTCAATGGCACCAGACTTTCCCTCCCATAACAAATAACTACAAAACTGGACAAGACACATGATATAATTGCTTTAGAAAGTAGCATCAGGCAAGGCAGTTCTGCTATAAGATGAAGCTGACTGATGAATAATGCACTGGGACAGGTGACAAAACCCTGAGTTGAAAGTAATTGAGGTGCTGGAACTTCAAGGACAGGGTGTTGGAAAGAAAGTCCTAGAGAAGCGAAATTCCAGAAGTTTGCCAGGAGTCCTCTTGAGTCTATGGCTAAACGCTAAGCTTTGAATGTACACAGAGCAAGACTCCAGGAGACCAAGGAATGACTACTAGGGACAAAAGAATGGCTAGGGAAGGATGAGCTGAACTTCCAGAGCTCGTGCAGGGCTGAGGGCCTCAGAGCACCCTCCAGTGAGGGCCTCAGAGCACTATACTCAACACCCAGGCATTCAGTAGAGTAAAAGACCACTCCTGAGAAGAGGACCTGCCCTAGACCCATCCAAGTTCTTGTGAAGTATTCTTGAATGAATTAAGAGACCTACAAGTTAACTTTCTGCAGGAACAAAAGAGGACATTGTGGAATGAAGACTTCAAAACCTAGACATCCAAGAATTCAGCATCCATAAAATCCAGCATATAGGAAGAAAAGAAATCTTACATGTGCAGAGTCAGAAAACGAGGTGCACACCAGGAGAAAAATTAGTCAATAGAAAACACAGTGAAAGGAATTGGTTTAAAATAGTTCTTAAATTCAAGGACTTAAAGAAAATAAGAATAAAGCTATAAAAGAGGCCCAAACTGCACACCTCTTAGCAGTGCTAAAATCAAAACACTGACCACACCAAATCCTTAGGATGCGGAGCAGCAGGAACTCTCAGTCATCGCTGGTGGGAGAGCTGTTAACAGAGAAGGTTCCAGAGAGAAGAACCTTGACACAGAATAAGTGGGAATCTAGGTGCCCACAATAGAAAAGAATTTCAGCATGCACCAGTCAGAGAAACAAAGATTTATTTAGGAAAATAGATATACATTCAAGAAAGAATGCAGACTAGCTCAAGAGAATGGGACACCTATTCGGGGTAAAACAAGGAACATTCATTCAGGGAGAATGTGGGCCATCTTGAGAGTAACCCCTTAGTCTAAGTTGTTAATATTTACAAAGGGGCAGTCCCTAGCAATTGGACCAGAGGTGGAGTCAGGACAAACTTACATGATTTTGCCTTAGGCTTATATACTGCCCTCAGACCATGTTACTTTTTTCAGACAAGGAGCAGCCCGAGGACACAGGCTGAGCTGTCTACAAGTTGCTTGCTTTGTATTGCAATGATTCATGGGTGCATTCCCACAATTCATGGGCGCTTCTCTGTATTCCCAAATTCCTAATTACAAAGCTAAACATAGATTTGTTGTCTGATCCCAAACCCTGCTTATAGGTATTTATCCAAATGATTCAGAAAATTTATGTCTACACAAAAACCTGCACATGAATGTTTATAGTAGTGTTACCTGCTAGGACAGGCTCCTTTAGGGGAAAATTCCAACCTTAACACACCTCCAAAGTGTTCTTTCTTTTGTTTTAGCTAAAACTCTTTGGAATCACTTACAAAGATCACTAAAGTACTCTAAGTTTTTCTTTTAGATTCCTAGAGAAAACTTAGCTCATTATATTATAACATGCCTGGAAGTGTTTGTGTCTGCCATCTTTGTGACCTTGAACCGAGCATACCCAGAAGCAAGCACTCGAGAGTCTGACATCTTTAAGTGCTTCTGCTTGCATTTAGCTTTTTAGCATGGGCTTTATGACTTTGAGCGGGGCATGCTCAGAAATATATCTGCCATCTTTTCTTCTTGAACTCTAACCCTGACCTAAGAATGCTCAGAAATGCACATCCTAAATTGAACATGCAAAAGAATGCTCCTGCCCCTAAAGTGAATAAAATTCCCAGGCTTTGATGCTCTCCTTACTTTTTTTTAAAATCTTCTGGTTATGCTAATTCGTTTTTGCACTCACCAAGAAGTGAACATTTTGCATTTGGTTATAGAAGTTTTATTTATAACTGCCCAAAATTGGAATTAAGATCTCCTTCAGTAGGCAAAATGATAAACTGCAATAATCCATACAATGGAATGTAACTCAGTAACAGGAAGAAATCAACTATAAAGCTACAAAAAGACATAGAGAAACCTTAAGTATATAGTTCTAAGTGAAAGAAGGCAGGTCAAAAAGACTACCTATTGTATGATTCCAACTACATGACATTCTAATATGGACAAAGCTACACAAAAGAGTAAAAATATGTTATCACCCAAGACTTGGGAAGGGAGGAAAGGAATGCTGAATATGTGGAGGCCAGGAAATTCTAGGATGGTAAAACTATTGTGTATAATGGTGTAATTATTGCTACATGATGTTAGGCATTTGTCAAAACTGATAGAACTATCCAACCCAATAAACCCTAAAGTAAACTGAGTTAATAATAATTTATTAATATTGATTTATCAATTTTAACAAATGTACCATAACAATGCAAGGTGTTGATAACATGGAAAACTATATAGGGAAAAGAAAAGGAGGTTGTTGTGGTTGGATATGAGATATCCTCTGAAAGCTCCTGTGTTAACGCAGGAAATAAAATGATCAGACTATGAGAATTGTAACCTAATCAGTCCATCGTAGTTTAAGTGGACTAACTGGGTGACAGCTGCAGGCAGATGGGGTAAGGCTGGAGGAGGTGGGTCACTGGGGGCATGCTGTGGAAGGTTAATCTTCTTCGTGAGCCCCTTTCCTCATTCTGCTTCTTGGCCTCCGTGAGCAGAGCAGCACTCTTCTGCCAAGCCCTTGCGCCATGATGTTCTGCCTCACATTTGGCCCAGAGCAATTGAGTCAGCCCACCACAGACTTAGTCTGAAATCATGAGTCAAAATGAACTTTTTCTCCTCTAAGTTTGTCTTGTCAAACAAGACACAATGGTGAAAACCTGACTAACACAGGGTTCTATGGGAACTCTGCACTTTCTGTGCAACGTGTGTGTGTGTGTGTGTGTGTGTGTGTGTGTGTGTGTGTGTGTGTGTTTGATACCAGGGATTGAACTCAGGGGTACTCAGCCACTGAGCCACATCCCCAGCCCTGTTTTGTGTTTTATGTAGAGACAGGGTCTCACTGAGTTGCTTAGCACCTCGCCATTGCTGAGGCTGGCTTTGAACTCGCGATCCTCTTGTCTCAGCCTCCCTAAGTGCTGGGATTACAGGCATTTGCCACCACATCCAGCTTGTGCAACTTTTAACCTAAAATAAATAAATTTCAAAATAAATTTTACTAATTAAAAAAAATGAAAATTCTAATCTTGAAAAATACACTTGAAATTTTGAAAATCTACTGAAGAGATTAAGTAGCAAATTAAGTCCTGCAGAGCATCAGTAAATGTTTAGATCAAACAATAAAAAAGTATCTGAACTGAAGCACAAAGGGAGTGATGAAATAAAATCTTAACGATGAAACAATATCAAGTTATCTAATATACATAAAATTAGAGTCCCAGGAGAAGAGAAAGACTGGAGTAGAGGAAATACTTTGATACATTGTTGATGAAAATTTTCAAATCTTATGACAAATAATGAATCTCAGATTAAAGAAGATCAATAAGCCCCAAGAATAATAAAGAAAAACCACACTGTGACTCATAATCAAATTGTGAGAAACCACATAGAAAAATCTGCTAGAGAAGAGACACAGAGCATATGAGAGGAAGAAAAATGATAATTCCCAGTTACTTTTCACCAGAAGTAATGCACCCAGAAAACAATAGAATAACAATAATTTTAAAGTTTTAAAATAACAATATTGTTCTACAATTCTATATTTAGAAAAAGTACCTACCCTTCAAAAATTACAGTAAAATTTTTAAAAATCTAAGATAGACAAAGATAAAAATTCAGAGCTATAAAATTCTGAAAAAAAAAAATTCAGGGCTGAGGTTGTGGCTCAGTGAAAGAGCGCTTGCCTGGCATGCGTGAGTCACTGGGTTCGATCCTCAGCACCACATAAAAAATAAAATAAAGAAATTGCGTCCATCTACAACTAAAAAAATTTTTTAAAAAAATTCAGAACTAAAATATGTTAGAAAAATTAAAGGAGGTTCTTCAAGGAGTAGAAGAATATCAAATGGAAATTCAAATTTATGCAAGGGAATGAAGAGTTCCACAAACAGATAACATATGAGTAATAGAGAAGAATTTTTCTCTCAGTTCTTAATTTTTGGAAAATCATCAGTGATAGAGCACTTGCCTAGCATGCATGAGACCTTGAATTCAATCCCCAGAACCACAAAAAATTTAAAAAGATGATTAGTTATTTAAAGCAAAATAGTAACTATGTATTTTGTGTGCTTTATACATATTTTATAATATGTATAAAGTAAAATGTATAAAATAAAAAATTATAAAATATACATATTTTATAATATGTATAAAGTAAAATGTAAGAAGACACAAAGGAAATAGGAAAAATAGCACAAAAGTGCCATATGGTTCTTACATTAAATATAAGGAGGTAGGATATTATGGAAAGGGACACTGTTTTAAGTTAAGGATGGATATCGTAAGACTGAATAGCCACTAAAAATATAGGACAAAGAGGTACAGCCACTAGGGCCAAATAAAATAGGTTGCTAGAAAATGTTCCATTAATCCAAAATGAGGCAAGAAAAGAAAAACAAGAGGACAAAATGGTAAACATAATCCAACCATATCAGTAAGAAAATCTGTGCATTTCTCTGTATTTATGTGAAATTTCAATCTTACAAAATCATGGGTTTTCATTGTAGATTTAAGTTTCATATATCGATTGATAAAATGTGCTGCATTCACAGAGTTTATCGTCCAGTAAGGTGATTTTACAATGAAATGGAAATGGCAAGAACTTAGAAAAGAAAGCCAAACAATCTGGAAAAAGAGTAAGGTGGGAGGGACTTTCACTGCCGGGTTTTCAAAACTTACTATAAAGCCACGGTATTAAGATACTGAAATTGGTAGTGACAGTACATGGATCAGTGAAACAGAAGAGAATCCAGAAAGATCCACACTTATATAACCAACTGATTTTCAGTAAAGAATCTAGCAATTCAATGGAGGGAAAGAATAGTTTTTTAAATAAATTATACATAGCTTTCTACAAGAGGGAAAAATGAACTTCAACTCATGCCTTATATCATACACAAAAATTAATTCAATGTGGATTTTATATGAATATAAAAGCTTAAAATGATAAAACTGTCAGAGGATACCACAGGAGAATATCCTTACAACCTTAAGGTAGACACAAAGTTCTTAGACAGGAATGAGAAAATATTAATCCTAAGGAGAAATTTTGATAAATTAGTCTTTATCAAAATTAAAATTTTTTAAATAAAAAGACATCATGAACAAAAAGAATCGTTAAGACACAGACTAGGTAAAAATAGTACAAGCCCTTGGATCTAAAATATGTAAAGAACTCCTCAACCCTTAATCACTAAAAAAAAAAAAATTATTTTAAAATGAGTATAAAAAAGACCAGCAGGCAGTTCACAAAAGAAATAGATGAATGGCCAATAAGCCCATAGAAAAGGAGTTCGGAAACATTAGTCATCAGGGAAATGAAAATTTTTTTAAAAGAGAGAGAGATGCACAGTCTGTAATGGTTGACATTTAAGCAAGTGACATCAGATGTTGGTTAGGATATGGAACAATGGAACTCTGGCATGGTAATGTCAGGGGTGGAAAATGGAATAACCCCTTTAGAAATCTACCTGACAGTTTCTCAAAAAGTTAAAATTCCACTGTGACCCAGCAAAATTCCACTGCTGTGTATTTACCCAAGGGGACTAAAAACATGTGCATGTAATAAGACTTGGAAAGGACTATTCCTAATAGACACAAATTGGAAATAACCCAAATGTCCTTCAACAAGTGGAAAGATAAACAATTAAGTTATAATCATACAACAGAATGTTACTCACCAATAAAGAAGAATGAATTACTGATGCATGAAGCTATAGGAATCAACCTCAATGATATCAGGCTGAGAAAAGCCAGATACAATCAATACATACTGGACAACTCAATGCATATGGAGTTCTAGAACAAGCTAAATTAATTTCTGTTGAAAGAAATCAGAGCAATGTTTCTTTAAGGGCCTAGGGGAATGGATCTGCATGAACTGGAAAGAGCAAGGGGAATATTTGGGGGTTGGGTGGGTAGAAATGTTCTTTGTCTCAACAGAAAGTCTATCAATGGGCCATGTGCATCTGTGAAAGCTCGTTAAATTGGACTCTTAAGATCTGTGCCTTTCACTGTATAATAATCACGTGTCCATTTAAAAAACAAGAACATAATACATACTAAAAGGAAAAGGAAGAGAAAAACATGTACAAGAGCCCAAGAAAATATCAGAATGCTGTTAAGCAGTGATTAATGGCAGGTAGACACCAAATCATGTTGAAATATTTGTTTTCTCTCAAATGTTGGTATTTTGCAAATGAGTCATTTCTCAGTGTTCTCTGATTGCTTTCAGCAACTCCTCCCCTTTCTCCTTTTTTCAGCGTGCTTACTGGGAGAAATATGATAATTTTCAAGTAAATTCACAACACCTTCCTTAAGTCTAGACACTTGGTTGGTCACACCCTCAGGCTATAATCTGGGCTTTACCCACCTACCAGATAGCACGAGGGCCAAGAACAAACAGGCAAATTCCTAGGTGTTGAGCCAGCTTATGCGATCCCAAGCAAGGAACATGAACTCTCCCTAGACCAGCTTCAACTCACACTCAGCCCTTCTGCTTTTTATCTTCACAGATTGGGTCTTTGGTATTCTTTGGACTCTGGTTTTCCTGAAACCATCTTCAGATGCTTTTGATGCATGCAGTGTACCAGGAGACAATTAAGAAGCTTTCGTCAACTTACTTGTGGATAGAAAATTTAATCTAATTGTAGATCATGCATTCAAAAAATAAATAAGCAGAATGTTAAATAGTTTGAAAGTAGGGGAAACCATTTATCTTGGTGTTGAAAGGGGTGGTCTCATCTTTTCCTCTCTCTTACCCTTTCCTTGGGCCTGGAAATTATCAAAGCAGGGGGAAAAAATTTTTTTAAAATAATAAACACTGGATGACAAGGTTCAAGTCAGAGATGGGACAAATCACTTTTGTACAGGAATTTCCTAACAGTTTAGCATGAAGAGGCCCATATTGGCAGAGTGGCAGGTAGGCTAATCTCTAAAATGCTCCTTAGTGGGATCCAGGGCCCCCTTGCTCACTTACTGCTGCCCTGCATGCTGCAGGTGAGGGTAAGTGGCTGGGCCCAGAGTGACCAACAAGAGCTAATATGCTTAAGGAGAGAATGAAGTGAGTGTCAGGCCCAGATTTTCTCTCAGCAACTATAAGAATTTGAGTACCAAGAATTTACCTTCAAACACCCACACTTGCTGGGAAACTGGGACAAGTTAAATAGAGCAGATGAGTGACAATCCCACTCCCCTCTTCCTAAAGGAGATATAGCCCCTCCCTACCCACCATCAATGCATCAGTTCAATCCCCAGTACCAAAAAAAAAAAAAAAAAATCCCTTAAAAGCTTGTTAGGAATTCAGGATCTCAGGTCCTACACCAAACCCACCAATACAGAGCCTGCATTTCTACAAAATCCCTGTGTGATTCATATTGGCATCAGATCTGCTATTTTAGGTCAGGAGCCATTTTATCTAGGAACCCCAGCTGAGCTATGCTCTCAGCTTCCCCTAAGACATGTAACTCTTAAGAGATCAACCCCACCCCAGCCCATGTTGCAACCCCCAAGCAGGCAGGTGAAATTCTTCCTGTGGGCTAGAAAGCTGCTCCGTGAGTGCAGACATGCTCCTATCCTCCTCAAAGGGACAGCTTTGTCAGTTTGTCCCTTGCTACTGACAATAAATCTCTTGTGCGAGATTCCGGTGTGTGGTGTGGTCTTTGGACTCTGCGTGGACTTTGCATATGCACACTGAAATTAGAGAAATATTGGGGGGGTCATTTGTTTTTATTTAGCAAACACATAGATGGCATCGATCATGTGTCAAACATTGCTCCATGTGTTTTACAAACATTTAACAGATTTAGTCCTCATAGCAAACTTCTGATGTCAGTACTGTTGTCTTCTCCATTTCAATGAAGAAAAACATGGGTCTCAGAGAAGTTAAGTGATTTAGCCAAAGTCACACAACTAGTAAGCTGCAGAGCTCTGATTTAAGCTGCAGAAACCAAGCTCCATTATCCATACTCTTAACTACTCCACAATGTTGTTGAACAGTATCTTTTATAACTTCAATGAAAAATATAAGGTTTTTTTTACCTTTTTCCAGGATAAATTTGAATGTCTGGACTGTTAATGCTACCATAATTTACTAATGAACTTAGACATACTGAATTTTCTACCCAAAATGGTGAAAGGTTGGAGTTTCACTTAAGTGACTTCCCCAAAAGAATCCAAAGATGTTCCCCCTATATCCTGTAAATGACATGCTGACCTAGTTTTCCCATTGCAGGTTAGAAAACCTGGACATTTACTCAGTTAGGCTTACTATTCTTAAATACCCATCTTTACAAAAACGGGGGGATTCCTTGAACTAATAACAAAATGACAGGAAATGACTGAATCCACAATGTGGAAAGTATTAAAATAGTTTCCTATGTGACTTATGTCAACAAATAGCATCAAACTACAAGCAATAGTATCTCTATTGTATATTCTTGATGGCATTTCAAATCTCTTCCCAACAAAGAATTAGTGGAGCACTCAGGCACTTGTAGCTTAAGGAAATGATTCTAGAACAATATCAACATATTCATGTCTCTGAGTATTCCATATCTCCTAGTAGTGCATAGTAGACAAGTTTCTTCCTGTGAGAAGCTCTGTCAATCTTAATAAATGAATTGGTCAAACTTTTTGATATGAGATTTATAAAACACATATAATATCTTCTTGGATTGAATTCTGTCTGTGATTCTCCACAGTGATAGATTTGGGGGCCACAGTTAAGAAGCCATGCTGATTTAGGGCACCACAAGTTCAACTCAGGTTGTGTGCTATATGAAAAATTGTCCCTTGTTATGGAGGAAACCTACTCATGCTAGACTTCCTTCCTGTGCTACTCTATCAAATGTCCCCTGAGGATTACAGTAGTTAGCATTTCCCATTCCCTTATGTTTGGGTAAAAGACTCAAATAGTATTTTTTTTAATTTTTTTAGTTGTAGGCAGACACAATACCTTTTTTTTTTAATGTGGTGCTGAGGATCAAACCCAGTGCCTTACCCACGATAGGCGAGTGCTCTACCACTGAGCCACGACCTCAGTCCATCAAATAGTATTTTTAATTAACCAGATTATTCACTAAGCCTATTTGTTCTTATCTAAAAAAAGTTATGACCATAACCCAATGGCCTTACTCCAAGTATGTTTCATCCTCAAACTGATACTACATTGATAGTGTCTAAAATTCTCTGAAATATCCTTTCCAAGAGGCAGCCTGGTATGAAGCAGTGATTTAAAGCTTTGCCTGAATATTAAAATGGACTTGAACACTTTTTTAAAATATCAATGCCCAGACTCCCACCCTTGCGATTCAGACTTAACTGATTTTGTGTGAAACATGAACTCAGGGCTTCTAAAACAACCACTGCCACTGTCAAGGCAACACGTGGCACTGAACAAGAGGCAGAGGGCACAGTGATTGGCACAATTACTCACTGATAAGTGCCAATTGTCTTGGCCACCCATGCCATCCCAGTTTCTGATGAGACTAAGAGAAAACCTAAAATATGTTTCTACCTCTAGGGCAGCGAGGTCAGCAGAGCTCACTGGAGCAACTCATTAGAGGAGACGATGATAGCAGGGAGAGCAGTAGCCAGCCGCGGACAGGGGACTGCGACACAGAAAGATTTCATTTTAATGCAGGGCAACAGGTCAAGAGAATGAAGGAAGAAAAGCCAGATTTAGTAAAGTCTGATCACGTGACAAATTTCAAAAAGATCATTGCCAAAACGTCTGCTGCCAAATGGACATTTTACTTAGAAATATTGGGAGGTAGAGGAGGTGGAAAAGAGCCTCCATTTAGCTTATTATCTGTGTTTAAATAGAAAGGTCAAGTCTGAAGTTGGAGCCAGCAGGGAGGGGAGCTCATGGGAATTAGGGGAACCTCTAGGGAGGGAAGAAATGAACCACAGCTCTTAGCCAACACCCTGGCCTGGCTATACTTGTCTTAATCAAAAAAAAAAAAAAAAAAAAAAAAGTGAGGAGGGAGGGAAGTAACACTTGACAAGCAACCCAACACTTTATATAGTTTCTCTTAGGTCAGGTCAGGGTCCAAAATGTCCAATTAGGGGGACCGGTCAGCAGCTACAGAGCGGAGCTGCCAGCCAGACGCTGAGGGCACCAGTAGACACACCTCCTGTCAACCAGCGGGTTTTCCTGACCTATCCAGGAAGGATTCTGGCCTTCTCTTCCTGCCCTCAAGCCCTCCCCTTCCTGACTGGGCTTTCTTGAAATTCTCTGTGCACCGGAGCCCCAGTGCCATTCTCTCACACACACTCTAATGGACAGGAGGATTCGGCCCGAGAGCATGTATTCCAATAAAGCCTTGCCGAGCGGCTTTAATTCATCTCCTTCTGGTCGTCTAGTCTTTACAGTTTCAACAATAAACACTGTTAGGTAGACATCCATTCAATGGTTCAACATACAGTCATTGAGCACCTAGTATGTGTCAAGTCTGTGCTAATTTACTCCAATTTACTAAGCAAAGCACTCAAGCTAAGTAAGTTGTAGAAGAAGAGTAAATCACAGAGCTACATCTCAATCTGAGGTCTCATTCCAAATAACAGAAATGAGGAAAATCCCCATAGCTGGGAATTGAGAAGATGTGATTTCCTGGTTTGCAGCTCTTAGGTCTGATACTCCCACCCCACCAACTCCAGCAAGCTTCCTCTTGCCTTACTTCATATTGAACTTCAAGCACCAGCTTGCATATCTCCTTCTTCTAGAGGACTTTCCTGGCCCTACATGAGCTGGCTTTCCATTTGCAGACCTCTGGCAGCTTGTGCAAGCATCTTTCTTGGAAAAATTTCATTACATTATATTTATTGACTTGTCTGTATTCCCCAGTGGACTAAGAAATCCCCAAAGTCAGTAGTGATTCACATCTCTAACCGTATTGTAGAAATAAATACTTGATGCTTGATGGAGTATGGGGATAGAAGAAAGAGATGGTGTGGAGAAGAAAGGAAGGAAGGGACAGAGGAGAGGCAGGAAGAGGGTAGGGAAGCAAGAGGGAGGGGAGATATTCAGTGAAGTTTCAGGGAAGTCTTCCTAAAAGAAGCAAGAAACTAAGCTGGTATAAGAGTCAAATCAACAGGAGAGGGATTAAATGCTGGCTTTCTTGCTGGGAAATCAGTCCAAGGAAAGTCACAAGGAAAGAACTGTGACTTGTGTGGAGAGACCATGAGGGCTACTGCCTGACTTGGCAGGAAGGTTTTAGACTGAGCTGAGGATGTAAGAGCTCAAAGTCCGTGGATGTCTTGCAGGATTAACAACCATTTCACCATGGGACAAGCATCAAGCACCTACTATGAGCCAGGCTTCTGCTCAGCAGAGTGAATGAGATGAACACCAGCCCTGTTCTCACACAGCTCACAGTCTCACTGACCAAACCTGCTCTAAGAGACACAAAGTAATCAATTAAGGTCCTCACCCAGGGAGTGATGCAATTTCAGTGGAGTTTGAGGGCCATTTGTCTTGCTCAGAGTGAAGGATGAGGTGGAATCAGGAAGAGAAGGAGGAAAAGGGGGAGGGGAAGGAAGGAGGGAGAGAAGGGTGGAAAATGACAAGAAACAAACTTGTGTTCCAGATTATTCAGTCATGTGTGTGTGTTGTTCACCAGTATACCCCTGACACCCAGTACAGCAACTGGCCATGACAGGTGCTCAAGAAATCTTGATGGGATGGGATGAGATGCGATGGGGTGGGGAGGAATGGAATTGGGGGGGGCGGGGTGAGATGGGATAGGATTGAAGTGAATCGAGGGAGTCCCTGGACTGGGTGTCAAGGTCTCCACTGTCCAGTTCCTCCTAGATAGCATTGACCAGCCAACTGACAAAGCACTTTGAGTAGTTCCTTCCTTCTTCGTTTCCTCCTCTATTGAAATGGTGAAATTCCAACTTGTACACTAGCTTTCCATACAATTCAAGTAGTTTATATGGTCAGATCAAAGACCACATGGTAATTTAGATTGGGACAATATTTGGTTAAGTAGATTCAAGCAGATCTCTTGACCACGAGATGTGTTTCTTGAACATGGCTGTATCATTCTAGAAGTGCCAAGAGAAAGGTGGAGTATATTATATTTTCTCAAATTCATTTGGCTACAGAACCCCATTCCTCAACTCTCTATTTTTCATGTTCCACCTTACAGAACTAATCTCAGGTAGAACAGGAACTCAGTAAATACCACCCTCAGTAGTCTCCAGGACCATTCTAGCCTTACATAACCACCTGTGACCTCACCCACGTTCACCAAGGCAAGGATGACCATGACCTTGTGACTTGTGAATAGCCTGGTGTAGCTGGTGTGGAGAGTCTAGTGGAGGAAGAGACTCCTGTTTATGAAATGGACAAAGTGAGGTCAGAAGGAGACTTGAAGATCCAGGGAAGAAGGCTGCAATTGTCACAGAAGATGAAACCTCTGATTCACCAAAATAAAAAATAAAAAAGGAAGCCTCTATCCTCTGTGTGAGGCATTGATATTCTGGCATGGTTTTTAATTTCCCATCACTGGGATTAGGTATGTCAGGGAGGAATCCTTTGCCTGCCTTCTCTCAATACATCCCAGGGCTTCTATTTTGTTACCCATTTCCCTACATTGTGTGCTTTCTTTGAGAATCATAACCGTGTGAATATTTGACAATTGAATGGTACAAGCATCTTGAAACACACAGTTTTCCCCAGAGCTGCATTTCACACTGTAATCTGAGGCGATCTCAGTTGCCAGAAACACTCAGGCCGTTAATGGATTTTGGAGGGAAGACGCTGGTAATGAGATTTTTCAAATGCGAATTGTTTTGCTTTCAAATGCAGGGTGAAATCCAACGAAATATTACCTTAGACACGCTGGTGCAGTAAGTCCAGCCGGTGAAATGAATGCTTGCTGTGTGTTTCATGTAGGCCTTTTCTGTTTCAAACAAAAGGAAGACGGGGATCAATCTTATTATTTCTGGTGGCATGGGTCCTTGAGCCTTGGAGTTGGAATCGTTCTTCCACATCTTGGGGCACACCCAGGGACCTTCACAGCCACAATCTTGAGAAGCTGATTTTTTATTTATTCACTCAAAAAATATTTATGGAGGGCCTACTATGCACCAAGAACTCTTTTGTGCCCTAAGAGGTACAGCTGTGTACAAATCGACAAGACTTGTTGTCACAGGACTGGTAGGACATATCCACACAATAAACAACACAAACATTTAAAGGGGACATAGCTAGGGGGCCGGGGTTGGGGCTCAGTGGTAGAGCACTTGCCTGGCATGTGTGAGGCACTGGGTTCGATTCTCAGCACAGCATATAAATAAATGAATAAAATAAAGGTCCATCAACATCTAAAAAATATTTTTTTGAAAAAAGGTACATGGTTATGGTGTTAGCAGTCTTAGAGAAAAAATGAAGCAAGGTAAGGGTTACAGAATGACAGGTGGGATTCTATTTAAGTTAGGATCCCACAGGGGCCCTCTCCATGGAGGCAACTTTTGAGCAGAGACAAGCAAAGAAATAGAAATCGGAGGCCAGTTGCTGCTCCAGACCCCAGATGTGCCTGTGATGATAGAGCTGAGATTTGTCTGACTCCATGTGGGATGCCCCTCCCAGGGCACGCCTGTCCCCTAGGAACCAGAGAGCACTGTCAGAGCAAAGGAGGAAGTTGGAGGTGACGTCAGAGCCAGAAGTGAGAGCTACCAGGATCTGAAAGAGGCGATGCCAAGACTCCAAGAAAGGATATTGAGGCAGGGCCCCAGTGAACAGGCACAAGGAGGACGGGCACTTGTTCCCAGATCCCATCAGCGGGACCTCCTCTCCCTTACCTCCCACTCAGCAAGTCAAAGCCGGGCTCACTCAGAGCCAGCTGCTCTGCCTGACTTCCCCAGCTCCATGCATGGTTCACAGTAAATGTCCAGCCATGCAAGGGTGTCCACCTTGGTCCCCTTCATTCTTCACTTCCCATACCCTCAGGACCTGCTTGGGAGAATAGGTGAGTGTGAAGACCTGACCTGCCAAGAAGTCCTGCTTTACAGCTAGCTAACCTCCTTCCTTGATAAGCAGTAAGCCTATTCTGTTTGGCAGCAAGATTAAAGGAACTGATTGCCAAGGAGCAAGTCATTTCACAAGAGCAGAAACATCCTCCTCCTCTCATCCACACATATGCCACTCTTCTCACACTAGATGAGACAACAGAGTCCCTCCAGAAGGACCATTTCAAGCAGTTTTCCAAGGATGTAAGGGGCAGTGAAGGGCTCTGGGACCTGCTCTCAGCTGGCCTGATGGCTTCTGCACAGGAGAAGGGCTTATGGTTTTGGGTACCAAATTTACAATTATGTATGTTTTTCTGCCTTCCCCTCCGACTGTGAGCTTCCCCAGAGACAGGAATGTCAGAGTCTCCAGCTCTCAGCTCAGTCTCTGGTGCACAGCAGCTGCTCCAGTGGGAGTGAAATGGTGGGAGGCGGAAGGAAGCTTAATCCTTCAAGCTAAAGGTCTACAGCAGAAGCTTGTGATGCATGGGGCCTCACCCCTTGGGCTTCCTTGATTTCAGCACAGCTGAGCAGACAGTCCCTGAAGGAAACCAATATGCTCTTGCAAGGGGCCTTGTAAGGGTCTCTTAGCTGCCACACCATATAGGCAAAGAGGGGTCAATGCTCCCAGGGGCACGAGTGGCTCAATAAATTCTTAGCCTCCCCATTCTCTATGGGACAATTTTGAAGCGTGTTCTACATTGTTCTGTGTAAGATCCCAAGCGGACCGAGACCCATCCCTCCCAGATCACCAGCTCTTTAATTAAGCAAAACTTGTCATCTCTCTTCCCTTCCTGTCTTGCTGTCCCTGCTCTTTCTTTGTATTTCCTAGGATCACATCCCAAATACATTGCCTGAACCTGGTCCTTGTCTCCAGCTCTGATTTGGAGGAACCCCCCACAAAGGATCTAATAAGGACTCTTCATTCTCTTCAGTCTTCTTGTGGTCATTGTTCAATTTATTTGGTTTGTCTGATGTTCGAACCAACCTCTATGAACTCCCAACCATTAACTTCGCATCTTTACTCCTTAGTTGTCACCCAACAATGCCCCTGGGGGCTTGTCCTCCATATCAGAAGTTTGCCCATCATTTCTGACCTGTTGTCTTCTCAGATGGGAGATTCGACAATTTAATACTTGACATAAATAGCTTCGGGGATATTTGCCCCAGCTCCTAAATCTGGAAGTTTGGAGGTCACATCAAAATACTTATCGAACCATTCAGAGAGCACAATCTTCTCAAAATTACATCACAGCCTCTTCTAAAGGGGCTGGCAGAATAGAACCCAGAAGGGCTCCACTTTCAAATGCGACTATTTGAGAAATGATAGCTATTGCTCCAGAAATAACTTCTCCACCCCGCTGTTGTGCTGCCTGGTTCACCCCGGATTCTCTGAAGCAACGGGATGCAGAGATCTGTGAGATACAGCCCTTCTTTCAACAGAAAAAGAAGCCTAGCAGAGGAATCCTTCCATTCTGCTTTCTGCGAGACTCTGCCTTTCATCTGGAGAGTGATGAGTCCACAGCAACAGAAATGGCCCCATTGAACAGGACGGCGCCTGCTCCAGATGTTGGGTGTTAATGGAGCAGATGCCTCTGGAAAGGAGTCGAAAATTCAGCCCAATAGAAGAACAGAAAGGTGCTTTGCATTTGGATGACTCCATAGGGGGCATGCTGGAGCTTAGGGAAGGGGCGATCTGGAGAGGAACATCCTCTTCCTCAGTCCCTGAGCCTGCGTGGTGGATCATTTGCCAATGTTCCCATGAATGCCAGTATCTTCCTCCATCTCTCTGTTTGACAGATTTGGCTGCTGGGGTGTGCTTAGCCCACATTGAAGGCAAGCCAAATGGCGGAGTTATTGCCTCTGATGAGACTCTCCACCAACAAAGGAGTTTATGGACAGTTGCCCCTGTTTCGTTGGCGCTTGGTGGGATGATCCTGGGTGTATTGCACAGACTCTTCAGGGGATCCCAAGCAAGAATGAGCCCAGTTACTCACATCAGTAAATCCATCCTTAACACCCACTTGATTAGCTGTGTTGTCTTCTCGGTCTCACCTCGTCACTCTTCATAGGATCACATCCAAACTAAATCCTTTGTGCTCAGAATTCGTCTTAGGATCTGCTTTTAAGGAGAGCCAAGCTAAGATAAAGGAGAGAGTGGTCCCTTAGTAAAGACACCCTCCATAACCTGAGCTGTTCAAATGGGCTTATTTTTTGGCATGTGACAGCCAATCCCAGCGATGTTGGGAAGGGGAAAGGGATAAGGTCCAATAAGAAGGAATCAAGTAGCCTCCAGAGCGTCTGCCTTGCCAAATGTAAGTAACCCCGTCTGTAAAGTTGGGATGCACAAATGACTCCTGAGGGAAGTACATATTCAGGGTCCCTGCATTAGTTTCCTAGGACTGTCACAACCAAGTTCCATTACCTGGGTGGAATGTAACAACAGAAATTTACTTCCACCCAGTCCTACAGGTTAGAAGTCTGTGATCAAGGTGTCAGGGTTGGTTTCTGAGGCCTCCCACTTTGGCTGGTAGATGTCTGCCTTCTCCCTGTGTCTTTACATGTTTCTGCTTCTGTGTGAGTCTGTGTCCTAATCTCCTTTTCTCACAAGGACACCAGTCATGTTGAATTAGGGCCACCCATTGAACCTCGCTTTACCTGGCTCACTTCTTGAAGAGACTCTGTCTCCAAATACAGTCATATTCTGTGCAACTGGGGATTAGGACTTGAAAATATGGATTTGTTTTTTGGAAGGGGAAAGCACAAATCAGCCTCTAACACACCCCAAGTAGAAGAAAGAAGGACTGTGCTGCCACCATTTGCAAAGTTCCTCAAAGTGGGAGCTCTTGGTTAGGGAGCAAATAATGATGGGACTGAGAAGATGAGGGATAATGAGACCTAAAATGAGCCTGTCAGAAATGAGGAGGTGGCAGGAGGTGAGGGTGTGGCGTCTAAGCCACAACAACTATTTGACCTACCAGTGGGTCTGGTCTTATTTCTGTGGAAATGAGCTCATTATGGTTAAATCTTTTTCCAGCTTCTGGTTGATTCATGAAGTGGTCTCGAATTTGATAATCATTTCATGAATCACTGACAAACACAGGAGCCATATATCTGGCACTTGTGATCTCTGCCTCTCCTGACATACATTCCTGCCATGAGCTGGGGTATCCCTCTCTCAGCAACCAGGTGTGCAAGCTAGAAAAGTCTCATTTATATGGCAAAGGCTCCTGCTTCGGAATTCCACACTGGCCATTTTGTCAGATATTAAATCTCCCCCAAACACTTAATGAACATTAATGACTGAATTTTGAAACTCTTGCCACATTGGGCATGAATTGATCAGCCACCATCTTCTGTGGTACTGTTTCTAGGGGGAAGTAAAAAGGTGTTGCTCAGAGGAGGCTGTGGCAGCCATGTTTCTACTCAAAGGAGAATCTACCTCAGCACAGTTGTACATAAGAGATGGATATTCCTTCCAGGCAAAGAAAGAATATCTACCTCTCAGACAGACCACAGTCCTCAAAGAAAACAGAAACTGAAAAGATCAGACTGGAGAGAGACACAGAAATCTGCCATGTCTCATTTGTATATTAGAGGAGAAGATATTATGGAGACACAAAAGATAGAGTCTCCAAACCTAAGGTCCTCCTCAACACTTGAGAAGCAGAGGCCTCTTAAAAACAGAGGCAAAAAAAATAGGGCCTCTAATTTGCTTCTATTGATATAGAAGATATCTTGGAAGTTTCCTATTTTAAGATAGGAAAACTGGAGCTCAGAAAGGGCAAGTAACACAGTGGGTGACTTTGGAAGAGAGGGCTAGACTCCCACTAATTCCCTCAGTTTAGGTCAATTTTAATCACATTCTGCCACCCTGATAATCAACTATATTGATGTCAAGAAGCCTTAAGAGCCATTTTGTCCAAATGTTCATCTTCTAGATGAGAAGACCAAGGCTGAAAGGTCCAAGAGAGTGTCAAAGTTGGGGCTAGAGGTTAGGTCTGGACTTCTTTTCCCTGCAACTCCTGTTCTGTGCCTTCTCTTTCCTTTCTCATTTTTTTCACAGGACCCCCTCAGGAGGAAATAGCCTCTCCAGGATATCCGGAAGTGAGTTTTTCCCTCAAGAGTGCTCCTAATTCTGCCCCCTAGTGGCAGAGATTGATTGGACAAGCAGCCACTCTGCCATTCTATTCACCCAGAGGCACTGAGCATCCCCTACTTGACCTTCATTGAATCCACAAAGATTTGTGACTGTCCTGTGCCAGGCATGGAATAAGGAAGGGCTGAAGACAAAGTAATGAGCTGAAGAACAATAGCTACAATAACATGGTTGATAATCTAACCTGAATATTACTGAAGTGAGAGGGAATGCTTGCAAAAGAGGGCTTTTGTTTTCAAAAGAGGCTTTTCTAGGTAGACAAGGTAGAAAAGAAAAGTCCAAGGAGATAGAATCATTCATGAAAAAGCTTGTAGATCTAAGAAAAGAAGCCTGAAAAGAAAGGGGCACAGGGTAGGGTAATGTGGCTTGTGATGAGAAAAAGCAAGTCCCCTGAGGAACAGCTTGGGAAAGGCCTTGAATGCCCCAAACAAAGAGACTTCCTGAAAGTGATGGGGGCCCTTGGAGGATTTTCAATGGAGCAGTGATGAGATCAGATGAAGTTCTTTGAAAGGCTGCTGGCTGGCTGTGGGCAGTAACTGAAAAAATGGAGGATACAGAGATGAGTGCCCTCTTAAAAGATTTTTGCAAAAGTCCAGCTGGCCTGAGCAGCATCGAGGGCCTGGGGCTATGGGAGGGGTACTGGTGAGGAAGGATGGACTGGCCAGGTTGAGGGAAATAGCTGATGGTGAGGGCTAGTGTCTGACAGCAGGAGCCCCTGCCCTGGCACCAGGCTGCCGCTCCCCTCTGCACCCACCTGAGTGTGACAGAGATGGTGCAGTCCATTCCCAATCCTAAAAGAGATTCTACCTTCCTTCCCTTATCACTGTCTCTCCTCCTGCTCCCTGGTAACTGGCAGCTCTCCTCCCTAGCTTTATTACTTTCTTTCTCCATATCATATCAAGCATCTCTTCTTTGTGACTTCAAAGTATCCTCCAACTGTACCCTGACTGACATCACTCTTCCTCCCAGCAGCCTCTGCCTTCCGCCAGCCTGCAGCCTCCCATCGCCCCTCCTGGAACCACAAGAGACACATTCTTTACGCACAGCCTCCTCGCCAACACAGCCCTTATCTCAGTCTGCTTTTCAGCTTAAAAGAAGTTTCTGAAAGCCCTCTTTAGAAAACAGCCTCTCTGACTGCAATAATACACAGGTTAGATTTTCAACCATTGTCTATTCAGATCAGGGGCTGTTTGACTGGATCAAGGTGGTTTGCATGCTGTCGACACCTCCCCGCCTGCATCTGTGTGCCTTTGATGGAAAATATCTTATCTGTAATCAGCTTTCTAGGTTATGGACCCAAATTTCCTTTGCAAAACATCAGGCTGTGAGGCATCAGGCTTCCCTGGCACCTCCCCATACGAATGCTACTGCTCTTTGAAAACCTCAGAGATGGTTTCCTACAACAAGCTGGAGTTCAACAGAGCCTGATTCTAATCCAACACCCCCCATCCCAGGGCAAACTGAGTTTAAGTTTTGTTTCAAAACAGTATAAGGTAACTATTAGTGTAAAGCAAAATAATAGAGATCATTCCAACAAATAACTATTGTAAGTTTATTCTGCCCCAGCTGCAAACGGTACTGATAGACTCTCTTCATGTGAATTATATCTGGGTGGAGGGCTGGGAGAAATACTTAAAAAATAAATGACTTGCTATTTGATGTGATAAGTGCGATACTGTAAGTACCGTGTATGAAAGGTACTCAGCTGGTCAGGTAATGTCTGAGATATTTTTTGTTCAAAACACAATGGTAGGAATTTTTAAAGTTACAAAAAAAATATGTAGAGTATAAACCTAATGCTAGTTAAGTTGTGGTAAAAAAAAAAATTGTGCAATGTTATAAGAAAATGATTATGAAAACGCATTTAAAGAATCAGATTAGTGCACATAATATCCCCCTGCCAATAATAAATCTATCCTAAGCTGTAAGTCAAAAGGAACAAGGATGTTAAGGATAGCCAGTATATCATTTTCTAGTATAAATGGCCCAGGTAATTGAGATACATCAATGAAAGGATAAAGTATGTAGTTATTTAAAGTAATTGTGGAGACCCGTCATTTGAACTCTCCTTGGGATCTAATTTCTAGTAAAATAAAGAACACAAAATGTTATGTTCAATAACTGCATGTGGTCTGGGCACTTAACGCCTTTGCTTTTAGTGGGTTATGCTTTTGAACATCAATAGTCAGAAAGGTCTTTCTCCCCATGTTTCCGTTTAACTCCACAACGACACTGTGAGATTGGTATTATGGATGAGGTAACAAAGGCTCATGGAGACAAAAGAACATTAAGTGATAGGCACACACATGTACATCCAGGCATCCAGCTCGCTGAACCCCAATTTAGGCTCTCCTTACCTCTATTAGCTAACTAGGTCTAGTGACCAAGGAGGATCGCTCACCTGTAGGTGAGTGAGAAGATGGTGTAGACATCTTCTGATGCTGGGGAAAGCCATAGGGAGGACCATAATTCCTCACCAGAAAACCTGGACCCAGCTGTATTCCAAGATGTCTGAGCCAGTCCATGAGGATGAAGATGATGCCTATGGTCCAGCCAGAATGTTGTGATTTGAATGTGAGATATTCCCCAAAAGCTCATGAGACAATGTGGCAATGTTCAGAGATGAAATGATTAAATTATGAAAGCTAAAACCTGATCAGTGTGTTATCCTTTTGATGGATGAATAATTTGAAAGTGCTACTACACTAGGTGGTAACTGTAGCCAGGTTGGGTATGGTTGAAGGAGATGGGTCACTGGGGTCATGCCTTTGTTATAATCTTATCCCCTGGCTTCTTGTCCTCTCTCCTCCTTCCCCTTCTCCTTCTTCTTCTTCCCCTTCTCCTCCTTCTTCTTGGCTACCTGAGGTGAGCAGCTCTCCTCTTCCATGCCCTTCTGTCATGATGCCCTGCCTTGCCTTGGGCCCAGTGCATTGGAGTCAGCCAACAGTGGACTAAACCTCTGAAACTGTCAGCCCAAATAAAACTGTATCTCCTCTTAGTTGTTCTTGTCAGATATTTGGTCAGAGTGATGAAAAACTGACTATCACAGGACCTAACTGTGAGCTTATTGATAGAAAAAAACATAACTGACATGCACAGATGTAGCAACCCTGTAATTGGGCTTAGCACTGAGGGGCAGGGATAGGAATAAAATGACCATCTTTACTGCCCCTTTGCTCAATAACCACCAAGTGCAGACCTCTAAGAGTGTACCCACTGTTGGACTCCTAGGTTGTTTCCTCAACTTGTTTATTAATAAATAAAGCTGCAATGAACATGAGAGTACAAATATCTCTTTGAGATTTTGATTTTAATTATTTAGAATAAATAAATATTGTTTTCCACAATGGTTCACATTTTACATTCCCATCAACAATGCACTAGGGTTTCAGTATATATATATATATATATATATATATATATACACACACATATATACATATATATATATACATGTATATATACATATACATATGTGTATATATATATCTTAGAGTATTTTTCAGCTTTTAAAAATAGGGAAATCCTGTCATATGTGATATCAGGTGAACCTGGAGTTCACTGTGCTGAGTGAATGAGGTGGACACAGAGAGACAAGCCCTACATGATACCACTCACGTGAGGAATCTAAAATAGTCAAA